>PVJD01013917.1:0-31697 GCA_004026545.1 Mormoops blainvillei | reverse complement strand
CTGGGAGGGTCCGAAGGGCTGGGCTGCTGCAGTATAGAGAACAGGGAGTCCAGCGTTTAGGAGCAATTCAGCTCATCCTGCCTGGGAAAAAGGTCACATGCTCCGATATGAGTAATTAATTCTTTCTGAGCTGCATTGAAAAGGTTAACCTGATTTATGGGACGCAATTGAGTGTAGAATGGGTTGCGTATCTTGCGAAAAGCCCATCTTGGCATCTGAGTCTACATACTTGCCCGCGGCTGGGCACGAGCTAGGAACTGGCCCGAGCTTTTATGCCTTCAAACAGGATCTACATGAAAATCCCACAGAGAGCCCCACTTGGCCAAGAAGTTGCTTCCTGGATTCTACACCCTAGCGAGGGGACACTAGAGCATGCAAAGGAGGGTGTCTCCTGCTCCTTTCACAACTTTCTACTCAGTGGCAGCCTCAGCCTTAATCTTTATGCATCCCAGGGTCCAGGATGAAAAGCCCTGATGCAGGCTTGAGTTCTGAGTTCAAAGCCAGGCTCCTCCAGTGATTCTCTGGTCTTGGGTCTGGGCTACAGTTTCCCCATCTCTAAAACAGAGTGAAGATTCCTTGCCCTCTCTCCTTGCTTCTCATCACTTACTAGCAATGTGAGCTTGGGCAAGTTACCTAACTTCTCTGTGCCCTGGTTTCTTCATCTGTAGGTGGTAATAATAATAATACCTACCTCATAGGGTTGCTATGAAAATGACAATTGAGTATTTGTAAGAACTTAAGATAGTGTGTAGGTCATCAAAAATTGTGTGTAATATTTCTTCAATAAATGAATAAAGGCTTGAGATGAAAGATGATCAGGGCCTTAGATGTCTAGATGTCTTCTAGGAGGTGTCAGGTAGGGCCATGACCTAGCCACCATAGTCACCTGAGCTAAGGAAGTCACCAGTGGTCCTGGAGATCCAAGGACTTGTTGAACTACGTTGGACAGAAAGGGAGCAGACAGAGAATGAGATGTAGCCAAATAAGTTTTTGCTTTCACGTCTGCCCCTCCTCACCAAAAACGTAAGCTCTGCTCCCCAGAGTTGGCCAGAAATCTGCCCATCAAACCCAAGGATGCTGGTCTAGCACCACCTAGTGGAAAGACTGAAGTGAGCGCGGGGGTGGCTTCTGGGTCCCTCTTTGGAGACAAAAAAGGAGCTTTATCCGCTTGCTAAGCAGTAGGAGGAGGGGGGAAATACACCCCTCCAGAACCCTCCCTGAGAATACGCTCCAGCTGAGAAGGTCTCCACTTGTGCCCGGTAATGCATGGTGTACAGTATTTTACAGTCCATTGGTGGGAAGTAGGTCTGCGTGCATATATCATGTGTGTGCTTCCATATGTCTGTGTAGCTATTAACTAATTGGGCTAATATCTCTGAAGAACTTAGACCAGTACTTGGCACGTAGGAAGCATTTAATAAGTGTTTGTCACCATTGTTATTATGCATATACATGTACATATGCCATGTCTGAGTGATGTTAACGTGGATGTATATAAGCTGTTTACATGCCTGTATCTTTGTTTAGGGATGCAAGCATATGTACATGTGTGTACCTAAGACCGTGTATGTGCTTATGCATGCATCTGTGTTTATGAATATAAACATGTTTTTCATGTCTGTGAGCATGGTATACATGAAATAGAGAGGTGTGGTTGTTGCCATGTCCTCACACATGTGTGTCTATGTACATATAGTGCCTTTGGATGTGTTTGTGTACGTTCATTGAATGGAGTGTCTGGGTATTAGTTTTCTATTACTGCATAGCAATACCACGAATTACCACAAACTTGGTGTCTTAAAAAATACCCGATAATCTCACCATTTCCGTGGGCTGGGAATTCAGGCACGGCCTGCCTGGTCGTGCGTAAGGAGTCACAAGGCTGCGACTAATTTGTTGGCCAGGGCGCAGATCTCATCCGAGGCTCAGGGTCCTCATCCAAGCTCATGTGGCTGCTGGCAAAACACGTGTCCTTGTAGCTCAGGGCAGCGTGCTTGTTCCAGGCCAGCAGGGGAGTCCCTGCCTCCCGCTGACCTGTAGGCCTTCTCGTAAGGGCTCACCTGGTTGAATCAGCCCCATCCAGGACTCAGGTGGCCCCACAGTCAGGCAATGGGCCTGATGGCCTCATATCAACATTATCTAAAGGGAATTTCATCCAGGAGATACTGGAACCAGGGTAAACTGTGGCTAGAAAGTTGCCCGTGGCCACATAAGCTTGTGAACGGCTCCTTGCTCCCGCCCCTTCCTGGAATTTTGTGTTACAGGTGAGCACAGCAAAGGCTCGGAGAAGCCCTGCAGGAAGGAAACCTGTCGGTCTTGTTTAACCAGCACTGCCTAAGCATATTTGCCCACACTTTTTCTCTGAACACATTCATCAGGACACACTTTGGGCAGTATGGTTTTAAGCCATTCTTCAGTTCCCTGGGAAGCTCAGGCAGGCCCTTGGGGTGACAGTAAGGATTAGAGGGGTGCTGCTGTGCAGGGAGCCAGTCCTGGGACAGAATGAGCCTTCTAGGACAAGCCGGGAACCCCTGGAGATGATCCCGCTGCATGTGGAGGTGGATGGTCAGTCCAGAAGCAAGGGGGCTGTGGACACGGGGACTCCTGGATCCCGCAGAGACCGTGGATTCAGAAGATAAGTGGATGCTGACAAGGTAGGCTTGTCCCTGCAAACCCAGATGCAAACCGGAGGCCACAGTCTGAGATTACAAGACTGAGGGGCAACCGTGGCTTAGTGGTCAGGACAAACTTCGTCAAAGCAGCTGACTTTGAATCTCAGATCAACTGCTTATGGGCTGTGTGATCCTAGGTAAGCTGCTTTGCTTTCCTGAGGCTCAGCTCTTTTATCTTGAAAAGCACAGCTATCTCGCCCTGGCCAGTGTATCTCAGTTGGAGCGTCGTCCTGTAGACTGAAAGGTCATGGAACCAATTCCCAGTCAGGGCACAGACTCAGGTACTCAGGTTGCAGGTTTGATCCCCAGTCAGGGTGCATACAAAAGGGCAACCAATTGATGTCTCTCTCTCTCTCTCTCTCTCTCTCTCTCTCTCTCTTTCTCTCCCCCACCCCAAATGCAATGAAAAAATGTCCTCAGGTGAGGATAAAAAAGAAAAGTATGGCTATCACACATCATAAGGATTAAAATGATAATTTATAGTGTTTTCTATGTACCAGACACTGTCATTTTATCCGTGCTAACTCCTAATGTTAATCCCAGCAACGACCTTATAAGGTTGCTACTGTCATTATTCTTATTTTACAAATCAAGACACTGAGGCACAAAGAGGTTAGCAACTTGCCCGAGTTCACAAGGCTAGCAAATGGCAGAGCTAGGACTCAAACTCGGGTGGTCTGGCCCCAGGTAGGGCAAGAATGGCCTTCAGCACAGGCCCATTTAATACATCAGAGCCTGCTCTTACTAGTTCCAGGTCTGCAGCTGCTGGAGACATTGGCTTCTCTAGACTCTTTTCCAACCAAGAGTCTCTGCTCTTCAGGAGCAACACAGGTAAGACGGCTCCCGTCATGAAGGCACAGGGCAGGGGAACATCCTGGCTTCTGGTGGCACAGAAAGGTGAAGGGAGGGGCGCAGCAGCCAAGCTGAGCCATCAGAGGCACTTAGGCTTAATTTGTTGTGTGCAGAGAATAAATCTGCGGGTGGAACTGCAAGCCAGGGCTGGGGGTGTGGGGGTCAGGGATACAGGAACACATCTGTGCATCTCCCTGTCATCTTGAATTTTATATTTACTTCTGTTGATGAGATTTCGTCATGCTCGATTACAATTCATAGACTCGTGTTTCTGGATTTTATGCATCAAATGCTCAGATTTACAGAGTCACCCGAAGCCTGACACTGGCCCCCAAAGTGCTGTTTTTGAGTGTGGGTACTGAGGCTTGTCCTAGGGTCACACGGGGCCTTTTCTGGGTACGGTGGCCTGTGGCGAGTCTCAGGAGGACTGCATCAGGGTTGGAGAAAACACCAAACATCCAGGTCTGGGCCAAGCATGGGGTGGAGGAGCAAAGGGGCTGTAGGGGCAGCCACTGGCATCCATGGATACACTAACCCCATATATCCCACCTTCTCCCCTTCCTCCTGCTTCTCCGTCAATCCTCTCCCATCTGGCTCTAAGACCCTCCCTCCCTTGCTGGCTTTGACTAAGCAAGGGTTGTTTCTAACCAATACAATATGGCAACAGTGACAGGATGTCACTTCTGTGATTATATTACCTAAGACGGTTATGGTGATTAGAAGCAAGTCACAGGTCCCGCCCACACTCAAGGGGAGGAGTCTATGCAAGGGCATGAATTCCAAGAGGGCAGATTACACAGGCACTTCAGTGAGTGTCTGCCACACAGTCTTCACAGCAACCTGTGATGTTGGAACACTACCCCACTTTACAAGGCAGGAGACATTGTCCAAGGTCACCCAAGTAGAAAGAGACAGGTTGAGAACCTGGGCCCTGGTCTGTTTGCTTCCCCAGCTGAGCTCTTCACCACAGGGCAATGCCGCAGAAGGGAAAGCAGGTGGAAGCCAAGCTGCCCTACTTGGCAGGAGTCTAGGGCTTTCACCTAGACTATAGACCACCCTCAGCTTCCTCCAGAACACTGGCTTCTGAGTCTGTTTGAACTGCAGAAGAGGCACCCAGGTACTTGGCCACTGATCTGGCCTCGACACCAAGCTTCTCTAGAGGAACAAAGGGTACAAAGGGCTGGGAAAGCTCAGAGCACCCGGGTAGGGACTGTCGGAGGTGCCAAGCCCCGCATAGGGCAAGCCCGGGGGATGCTGTCGCCCCATTCTCAGGCTGGCCTCTTGATGATCATGGCTGCGAGGATGGGCCCCTGTTAATTTTGCTGACTCAGGTCTCTTCTTGCCAGCTCTTCCCAAGAACAAGATTCATAGTCTATCCTTTGGCTCCCACGTACTTGTCTGCATTTTGGATCTCATAGAAGATTCCCTTCTTTCCCCTGGATAGGTTTGAGGGCATTTATGAAGGAGGATTACCTTGAAGGAATTGAGGATAAGTCACCTCTATCGGGCACTTATTTTGTGTCTTGACACATATTTGCTTATGTAACCCCTTCAATATCCTTTCGAGGTAGGTATTATTATTTCTAGCCTATGTAGAAGAAAACTGAATCTCTGGGAAAGTAACTTGCCCAGGGTCATATAGCTAATAAGTGGCAGAGTCAGATTCACACACAGGTGTGTCTAGTTATCAACCCAGTGTTTATTCTACCCTGCCAATTACCTCTCTCTGAGACTCCTCTCATCTACTTCTTGGCCTCTCCATGTAGGTTCAGGTCTCCTATCCTTTCAGGTTCATTTAGGACAAGGGTTCAAGGCTATTCTCCCAAGCTCACCTTCCCATACACTCATCCATCCTGGATGAGGGGAACCTGAGTTTGTCTCCACAGGATAGAATTCCTTTATACATTCTAAGCCAACCAACACATAGTGTGTAACTGAGCCCTGGGTCCAGAGCCCTGGGTCCCAAACCTTCGAGTCTCTGTTCATGGTGCTAATTTGTATTTCTCTAATTCCCAAAGCCCAATTAGAACTCTTCTTGACCATCTCCCTGCTTGGGTTCCTGATTCCACGCTCAGCTGAGCTGTCTGTTTCTCTGGGATCCAAGCCTTGCCTCCAGACTTTCATGCCCCAAAGAGGTCTACTGGCTGCTAAGCCCAGGATCCTTTGCCTACATTAGCCATTGGCACCTTTCTGCACCTGCTCCCACTGGAGCAGCTCACCGGGTTCAAATGAGCTCTGCCTTGGCCATCACCTGCAGGCCCTATCTCCTGCTCCTGTTCCCCTCCCCCAGCTCTTAACCCCATTTCTGTGGGTCTCGGTTAGTCCCATGTCCACACCCCTATTTCTGATTACTTTTCCAAAAGCTACCACTGCCCTCATTACACTATGCATCACTATCACCCCATCACTGCTGTCACACCTCTCACATCCTCACCACTGCCGCCGTCAGCCTAACCATCACCACCAACCGTCACTTCCGTCCTAATTCCCCTAAACCGTCAATGCCATTACCTGTGATTCAACTGTCACCATCACCACCTCCCTTCTTCATGCTGTCCCTAAAAGCAGCACAATCCCAGCCCCACAATGCACTTCCTCGTCATCACCACTCCTACTGGATCCACCTCCACCACCACCATTCCTGTCACTTACCGAAGCCTTCGCTAAGAGCACAGTCAGCGTTCATATAGCTTACCTGGGAGCTGGACTAAGTTAGACAGGCAGAGGTTCAGTCTCAGGCATTTCATAAACTGATACCGATTTGTCACTGACCCAAGGATAGTTGGCCCACTCTTGTACTTCCCTCACATCCATCCTGGACACTTTTCCGCAGTCCCCCAGGTTTCTGCTCTGTCCTCAAGCTAGTAAAATACCTGTCTTTTATGATGCCGATGCCACTGCCACCCTCTGCCCCCCTGAATCTTTCAGGGAGGCAGTGGCTCAACTACCTCTCTCCCTCCCAACTCCTCCCCTGAGATGGAGGCCTGCACCCCAAAACTCTCTTCCTCCCAGCTCCTCCCCTATCTGAATGGGAAGCCAAGCCTTCCTGACGCCGGCCGTTACTAGCATTCCCCGTCTTTCTCAGAGCCCAGGGAAAGCTGGCCTTTGCCACCCCCACCCTGGGCAGCTGGGAGTCTGGCATTGATTAAGAACCCCATGATTGCCCTGCAGGCACTGGCAGGGATTTCAAGGCTGACTGGCTTCAAATGAGAAATCCATGGGGATTTGGAGAGGCGGGGGGGACCCTTTGCTGGGGGGAGGGGTGTGGATGAAGCCACTCTCACCTGCGTGGATCTCTGTGTCTGGGAAGCATCCACCAGTTGGTTCGATACCTGGAGGCCTCACCTGGAGACCGCGAAACCTAACCAAGGCAAGCCCCCACCCACAGTCCTCCACCCTCCGCGAGGAGCCGTCCCAGGGGGACTTGGCCAGGCCTGGGGGGGACAGAGGGAGGCCGAAGACACCTCTCCAGAGCAGACAAACCGAGTCCTCTCCTTCCTGGAGGGTTAGGTGAAGGCTTGGAAGGATGAGTGGCAGCTCAGCAAGGCCACTCAAGGAATGAAAACAAACACTGTTCCCGGGACCTAAGGAATTCAGAGGTGAGGCCCACCGGGAAACGCCTTCTGAAGTGAGACACATAAATACACACCCTCTGACCCCACACACATTTACAAGCCCATGAATTCACTCCAGGCACCTGCACCCACACACTTATGCTTGTGAACACATCCCTACCCGTCTCCTCCGTCCATGAACCCAGCAACTCAGAGACAAAAATAAACACAAAAAGGCCATCATGGGTGTCCCATCTCTCTCTCTGTCTCTCTCTCTCTCTCACACACACACACACCCCTTCCCCCATCCTGGCACATACACACTAACACATTCCACACCATCACACACTCACATCCTCACACACACACACATATGCTCACACATCTTCAAACACATTCTCACCTACTCAGAAGCCAAATACCCATAGAAAAAGAGAGACATCACCTACACACTCATGAGCTCTTTGAGAAATTGTGAAAAGAGGTGAGCCACTTGTTCTTTCCTCCCTCTCCCCCCGCCCCCAAGGAAGGGATTTCATTTAGTAGTTGCTCGAGCCCTCGCTTTCAGATTACAGTCTAGACCATATAGGTTTCCTAAAGATAAGGCTGAGAAATTGATTTCAATTACCAAAGTGGAGAGGCTACACTTCTCAGCCTCCTGAGCGGAGCGTTAACCCTGAAGATCCGGGAGCTGGAGGAGAGGAATCCTGCAGGGCAGGCGCACGTGGAGCCCAAGCACGTGCACCTGGAGCTCACCTGGCCCTGTACAAAGAGAAGCGGCAGGAAGCCGCCTCAGAACCTCAGTCTGGGGTTCTCCTTTTCACAGCCTCCCAGTGGGCTTTGCAAAAGTGTGCCACTCTGCCCGTGGGCTGGAGACCCCTCAGATGAAAGGGAAGCCAGCCCATGCCTGTCATCCTCTCCTGAGTTCAGGAGATGAAATATGAGAAACTTGCAAACTCAGAGCCACATCCAGGGCACAGGAGAGAGTTGAGAGTCCTCCTTGGAAAGCACCTACTGTGGAATATCTGGGAGGTGCCTGGCAGTACCAGCCCCTGGGGGGTCTGGTGGGGTCCCCTCAGAGGGTCAGCCCAGCACTGCTATGGAGGTTGTTCCTCTGACCACCGCTACTTCTCTTGTCTTCCCTGTGCCTCCCCTAGGGAGTCGATGACCATGACCTCTTCTCTCTTCGTCATTGCTACTACCGCCCCCCCCATCAAGGACTGATCGTGGAGCTGTGCAGCACAAATGGCACTGAGTTGTGGAAATGTTTCTCTACAATTCGAGGGCTGACATTGCGCAGTAGAGGGCCAGGGAGGGAAAGAATGCCCAGTTTTTGTTCCATTCTCACCCAATCTGGTTTTCTTGGGACTTGACCATCTCAAAGAGTCAAACACAGGATCACCATAACCACTGTGCGTGACCCAGTTAACTAGAAAGCTCTGCAACCACCACCAACCTGCTCAGCTACATGCAACCCATAGAACTCTGCTAAAAAATGGGAAACTGAGTCATGGGTCAGAACATTCAACAATCAACCTGCTATCAGTGGACAGGGTTTGACGCACATCAGGGCAAAAGATTTGGGTTAGAAAGTGGAAACAAAATTGAGACATATATTATCTACTTGAGGGAGAGGGTCTAAATGATTTGAGGATGGATTAAAATTCCCAGCTTTAAGGTTCCTGGACAGCTGTGATGGGGGATTAGGATGGTAAAATCCAATCACGAGGAGAAGACACAGGTGGCGGTTATACTTGCAAATGAAAGTGCAATCAGTCATAGAGGAAAGTTAGAGTAACGAGCAAGAAACTGGCAGACAGCACTCAGGCCCGAAGATCCTCTCTTTGCTACCTAAAGCAACTAAATATTTTAAAATCCTTTCTACTGCTGTGGAAGATGTTCCAAGGCAAATCAGGAGTCGTTGCTTTGGGAAGACCGTACGATCACAGCTAAACATGGGAACAAAAATGACAGGAATAAAAGCACAGAAATGGTATGCTCTGGGCAGGGGAAGCAGATATACGAGTGTAGTCTACAAAAGGGATAGTGTTCACTTCTTCACCTCTCGCCCTCTGCAGCCACTCCTGGCCCCATAAAAGTAAAGCCTGAGACAAAGCAAATGACTTCTGTATAAACAGAAATCATTTCTTCTTCTGTTTATACAGAAGTCATTTGCTTTGGGAAGTACCCCAGGATATAGAAGTGTGGCACTGGAGAGCAGGATGAAAACCCACTACAAGGGTACATTATCAGACTAACCACTGATGTGGACAACTGAGGGTCCACCCTACTCGGACCTTGTAGGGGAGGAGCTGCGTAGAACACATCAAAGAATTATTCCTCCAAAAGTAGAAGGGGAGAGTATTTATCCACTAGCTTCTCATCCCCCACAGGCCAAGGGCTGCCCCACAGGGTGGGTGATAAATCAGCTCCTGGGGTAGGGGTGAGGGGAAGCCCCAATTTGTAGCATTTGCCAATTCCCGTGGTATAAATACTCCCAACCAAAGTTGATTTCAAGCTGGCGAAGGTTTACCATCTGGCTAGCAGATTTTCTGAGTGGATAACAATCAACTCTTGCAAGTGAGTTTGAGAGGGCCCCAGCACATCCCTGACTCACATCCCAAATTTCCACATATACGGACGCCGAGTGTGTCCCCACGGGAACTGCAAGCCCTGGCACAGAGAGGCTCTGGGGCAGACAGCGGAAGACATGTGATACGGCTGCTCAGGCGCTGTTGGGCACGCCTGCTTGAAGCAGGCTATGGAAGCAAAGACTAGAGTAAAAGGTGGGCCGGGAGACCATGAGTAAGGCACAAGAGATGTCCAGACAAGATTATACCCTGAGCAAAAACAGGTAGAGGTACGGCCAGGCCATGTCACATGGGACTCAGGAGTGAACAATGGGAGAGAGAAACCCAGACCCAGGGGACAAGAGGAAGGAATGCTAAGATCGTCACCAGGGTGGACATTACCCTTGTGAGGAAGGGCTAGTGGTTTCCGCCAGAACTACTGGAGTCACACCCGTGAATGGCCAGCAGGGGACAACAGTTTTGTACATGTTCAAGTTCTCTTAGACACTCAACATGGCCCATCCCTTTTTATTACCTCAAGAAATAGTCATTGAATGATTATCTCAAAAAACTTTGCTCTAAATAAGTCACCGGCCTGTTCCTCACAGGGTGGTAAGGACACAGGGCCACCCTGAGGCAGTCAACTTTCCCCCGGCCATTATCACAGCTGCCTGAGTTTCCACCTCTGAATTCCCTGTAGTGGGTGGGGCGGGAAGGTGGGCACCCCCAGACCTCAGGTTCCCAGGGCAGGCAGGACAGGGCTATGGCTCTAGCCCGTTCAGGCTGCTATAACCGAAGATCATAGGCTGGGAGCTCATGAACAATAAGACATTTATTGCTCACAGTTCCTTGGGGGCTGGAAGTCCTAGGTGACATCCCCAGCAGATTCATCGTCTGGTGATAGCCAGCTCCTGGTTCATGGACACCGTCTTCTCCCTGGGTCCTCACATGACAGAATGGGCAAGGGAACTCCCTGGGGTTTCTTTTCTACCAGCACCAGTCCCATTCAGAGGGCGCCACCCTCATGACCTAATCACCCCCTAAAGGTCCCATCTTCACCTCCAAAGACCTTCACACTAGGATTTAGGTGTCAACATATGATTGGGTGGGTGGAGGAGGGGAGCACACCCACTCAGACTCTAGCAAATGCTTAACTGTTTTGTGGCAGGGTCTTCAAGGGTGGAGAGCAATCCTCTGCCATCCAGGCCCAGGATCCTCTGAGAATGGCTCTTGTCCTATCTGTCCTCCCACCGTGGGCAGGCAGGGCCCCTAAGAAGGTCATGGAACCTCAACGGTGCCACATGCTGTCCAGGAACTGGATATGAAGGACTGGAGGTCTGGCAGGAGTCACGTCCGGCAAAATCAGAGGCAAAGGTTACACCCAGGCTGGGAGGCCACAGGGATTACAAAGGTCAACAGTTTGACCTCATTCAGGACAGAAGGTGCCAAAAGCCAAGGAAGCAAGAGACATCCAAGCACACGAGATAGCAGAGAAGAGGCTCAGGGATAAAATTCCGAGCCGCCCAGAAAATTCTGGCAACAGGGCCTTCCAAGTGTGTGGATGCTTTCATGTGTGGGCACCTTTCTAGCCGCACTGAGGACTGGTTTTCAGGCTCTGCCTGGGGCCCAAGAGAAGGAGAAGTGAGGGCTTCAGGGTCCAGCTCTTGCTCTCAAAGCATGTGAGAAGGGAGACCTCTTCTGCAGGCATTTCCGACCACAGGGGATTTCAAGCCGAGAAGGCTTTCCTGACCTGAAAGAATACACTTTAATGGTAGAAATTACCAAGAAAGGGCATTTTTCAGGCAGAGTTCTTGCTGCTTATCACCTTCCCCACTGCCCACGGGCAGGGCCGGGCCTGCGTGGGATGGACGTTGGTGGACAGTTAAGAACGGGCATTTCTGTTTGAGGCGAATTCTAGCCCAGGCCCAGGTCCCCCCGAGTCTTTCTCATCTTTAACACCTCCTCCTCCGCTGCCTGAGCAGCGTGGGTCCGTGGACTCTGCCACTGCCCCAGGAGAAGAGAGGGGGAGGTAAGAGAGGAGGAAAGAGCCAGGGGGGAGGCAGTGTTCCCTTTCCGCTCCTGTGCGCCTTAATTAAGTGCTTTCATTTCCCTCCCTTCGCTCCACACAGGCCCGGCTGAGATAAGGCATTGATCGCCTCCCAGAGGAGGAGGAGGCCGGCAGGAGACCTGCAGTGCTCTCTTTCTGGGACAAGACGGATGGCTTATTAGTGAGCCCTTAATTGTGTGGTTTGTAACTTGGGGAAGTTCAAAGAGGAAAGAAAGAAGCCTGAACTGGGGGCTGCCTGGGGGTCCATTTCTACCCTCAAGGGGGGTTCTGCTCAATATCCCTGACAAGAGAGCCCGGCCCAGCCCAGCCCTGGCCAGTGTGGCTCAGTTGGTAGGAGCATCATCCAGTAAGCCAAAAGGCCACAGGTTCAATTCCCGGTCAGGGTACATTCCTAGGTTGTAGGTTTGGTCCCTGGTAGGGGTGTGTGCAAGAGGCAATGGATCGATGTTTCTCTCTCACATCAGTGTTTCTCTCCCTCTCGCTCTCCCTCCCTTCACCTCTCTCTAAAAGCAATAAGCATGACCATTCTGAGTCAATGCCCACACTCTGGGATGGGGGACAACAAGCAACATTCCAAATCCCTGGTCGGTTTCAAAAACCTAGAGTCCAAAGCTCCACATCTCCTTCCCCAGTGAAGATGCCGAGAATTAAGACCACAGAGTTTTCAGTCAGGTGTCGTAGAACCCTGGGGTTCCTTAGTGGGGTCGGAAGGGTGAACCAGGGTATAGGATGTCAGTGAATTGGGCTCCTACCCCTCCATCCCCCTACTGACCACACTTCAACCAGAAAATCTCCACTTTATCTGTTTTATGTTGGGGCTTCCATATGAAAGTGCACTTTCTGAAAGACTTTAGCTTTTGTAAAGTTTGAAGAGCCCCATTCAGTGGAAAAAGCATGGAGCAGGGAACCAGAAAACCTGGTTTCAGCCCAGCTCTGTCCTATGAAGCTGGGCACGTTCCTTCCTCTACGTGTGCAGAGGACTGGGCGCAGGAGTTTCTGTCCAAGGGGCATTTCCTCCTGTGGGTCAAGTCCACCTTGACGCCCTGCGCTGCTCTGTGGGACGGGATGAGATGGGGGGGCGGCAGAGAGGGCGAGCGACATCCCCAGCAATGCTCGCTGCCTATCGCGCCGAAGCCGCCAGGGGACTAATGAAGTCTGGAGGTGTCTTCCTCGTATCATTCTGGAAATATTGATACTGGCTTGCCAAACAGAAAAACAATCCTTCTCTTCTATGGCAGGAGGAGGACAAGGAAAATGAGCCTGCGCATTAGCAAGGCCAACGGAAATGTTTCCCCTTCACTCCCCTGCCCTCCGGGATGGCTTGGAGACTCGGAGTAAAACGCAGGCCAGGCGAGAGAGAGATACTCATCTGTTTGCATTTAATTTGAGGCTGGAGTTCCGGCCCCTTGACAATGGAGAGCTGCATTCCAACAGGGGGGCCAGGGTGAGGGTGATCAAGGAGTGATTACTGCCTGTGAGGTACAGTAATTATAAATCAAGGGCTTCTTGGTAATATCTGGGTCCCGACACTGTTTCCTTAGTGATTAAAGCAGTACAAATAAGTGAGGGCAGGGTGGCTGATTTAAAGGAGCACTGGCGAGGACCAGCACTTCTGAGGCCTCCGGAGAAATCTGTCTCCATCACTAAGAGAACACAATGGCTGCCCTTCATCAATTGCCCATTATAAGCTAAACCCTGAGCTCAGGGCACTAGAGACTTTATCTAATAAATCCCCCCAACAGCCCTGAGGCAAAATGGGGAGAGTGATAGCTTCATTTCACACCTGTGGAAACTGAGGCTCAGAGAAGGTTAGTAATTTGCTCAAAGTCACAAAACTTGAGCCAGATTCTAACCGGATCTGTCTCCATCCAAATTCTACAGCCTATGTGCTTTTATTTTTTTAAGATGTTATTTATTTATTTTTAGAGAGAGGGGAGAGGGGGAGGGAGAAGGAGAGGGACAGAAATATCGAGGTGTGAGAGAAACATCAACTGGTTGCCTCTCTCCCACCCCCCAGCTGGGGACCTGGCCCGCAACCGAGGCATGTGCCCTGACCAGGAATTGAACCTGAGACCTTTTGGTTCACAGTCTAATTCTCAGTCCACTGAGTCATACCAGCCAGAGCAACAGCCCATGCTCTTAACCATTCCCCTGTTGCCTGCCGAGTTCCAGAGTTCATAAATAATGATTAATAATAATAATTTACTGAGTGATTACTGTGTGCCAGGCACACTGCTCTTAAGTGTTT
Source organism: Mormoops blainvillei (assembly GCA_004026545.1). Lineage (NCBI taxonomy): Eukaryota > Metazoa > Chordata > Mammalia > Chiroptera > Mormoopidae > Mormoops > Mormoops blainvillei. The sequence goes on along the minus strand of PVJD01013917.1, from coordinate 17,733 downwards.
TTGGTTATCTCATTTATTCAACAGACTATGGGGTAAGCACTACTACCCCATTTTACAGACAACAAACCTGAGGCGTAAAGAAGTTAACTCAGTTACACAAATTCACACACCTCGTTAGGAATGGAGCTGGAATTCAGTGTTCTATAGTTTACCCAGATTGACTATTTCCTGTCAGTCTGATGGCCCCTGGGTGGGGAAGGGCCGAGCTGGGGCCCATGGGTAGCTGGACATGGCTGGCACTGCACACCCCGTTGCTGACCCTCTTGGTGATAGGCAAGAAGCAGGGCAGTTCTCTTACTCATATAATGGGGAGGAGGAGGGGGAGGAAGAGGAGGAGGAGAAGAAGAAGAAGGAGGAGGAGGAGGAGGGAGAGGAGGGGGAGGAGGAGGAGGAGAGGAAGAAGAAGAAAAAATAATAATAATTGCTGTTTCACGGAAGCATCAAGATACGACACACTGCCTGCCCAAGGGAGGGGCCTGACCAAGACTCGATCCTGGGGTCTAACTCAGCCTGGGAAACCGAACTGGCCAGGGGAAGCAGCTGCCCTGGGGGTAGCCTGCAGGTCCAGAGCGTGCGGGGGCCAAAGGCTGCAAAGACTTTACTGCGAAGACCAGAGACGAGCTTGAGGCAGGGCCCTTGTGTCCTGCCAGGAAGAGCAAGGCCTCCACAGCAAACCTGTGTGGCGAGGGCCCCTGGAGACCAGGGAGAATCAGAATGAGATGGACACCACCAGCTCCCGAGAAAGCCAAGCCCTGTTCAGGCCAGAGCAAGGAAGCCACTTTACCACCTGCCCCCTTCCTTCCTACATCTGCTCCCCAAGCCTGGAGGGGTCAGTTACAGCAGCCACATGCCTTGTCCCCTACAACCTGCAAGCTGCTCTGGCTTGGGGAGGGGAAAGATTGGACACTGAATCAAATTGGAAATGGGAATTATTATCTGGGACTCTATATTCTAATTTTGTCATTGAAACCTGTTTCACACCTAAAAGCCACTCTTTTAAATGACCTTGTTACCTAAAAGTGAGCCAATAAGCCGTGGGGAGAATATTTAAAAGCACAATGAGCAACACAAATAAGGTTGCATTTTGTTTCCATCCCATAAATTACAATTTATAATTTTTCAATGTAACAGTTATACCTGCCAAGTCCAGCAATCTGTGGAATGAGGCAGCCAAAAGTGCAGAGGAACCAAGTCTCGAGTCCCGCCCGAAGCAAAAGTAAGGACAGGACTTAGCCGCCAATGGAACCGTGCAGGCGCGCCAGACCCTCTGGCCCAGGCCCTGAGCCGGGGTGCCCGGAGAAGCAACAATGGCAATGCCAGCCGTGCCCACCGCAACCCTGTGAGAGCGCCCAGGGAGCCTGCGCATCCCCGGCCCCAGCCTGGCTCTCTCCTGGGGTCTCTGTACCTCTCACGAGCGCCAAGAGGCTGAGACGAAAGAACTTCGGAATTGTACAACGTCTAACTCGAGCCATATTCTGCAGGTAACTATAAAATCATTGCGAATGTTTAAGAAGAAGGCGGCCTGGGACCTACCGGGGGCCCTGGGGGGTCAAGAGGCCTGGGGAAGGGGCCTTGGTCTCTCAGGGGAGTTGTTTCTAGCTGCTCCCAGACCCACCCACCCGTCCACCCTCTGGCTCCAGGCTAGGAGCCTTTGTAACTTCCCACAGCCAAACTTAGACGGATCTGCACTTCCTGGGACCCAGAAACAGGACATAGAGATGCTCAGGACATAAAGTATGATATTTTGACACAGCAACCCCTGCTGCTTTCAGTCCCTGAGACCTCCTGGCCCAGAGCAGGAGAGCCACAACCCTGACCTAAGGCAGCCTCTGGGCCTTGGGGCGGGAAGGATGACCAGCCACCCAGGCAGGGGTGAATCAAGAGGGGTGAAGGTGGCAAATCTTCCAGAGCCCGTGTCCCTTGAGACTCCAAGGGGAAGCCTAGCATCTCCCACATAGACCTGTCAGACACAAAGAAGAACAGAGATTTTTCTCTGTGGGCCTGAGCTCCAGACAGCTCCCAGCCATCCAGCCTCAGCCCAGGCCTCAAGCTCCGCACCGGCTCCAAGTGGGATCCACCAGCCATCATTGGTCCAACTCCTGCTCTAGAACCATGCTCGGGAGCTCAGGCTGCCTGGGTTCAAATCTCTGATCTGCCACTTGGCCCTGTGACCTTATGCAAATGACTTAACCCTCTCTTCTGTCACTCTCCTCCTCTGTCATATAGGGGTGATAATGGAACCTACCTAGCAGCTCATGCACGGTGAGGTGGCTGAGGTGACAGAACGATGGCTTGCTAGCAAGTGTTTGCTCTGAAGCCATTCGCCCCCCGACCCCGGTGCCGACTCCAGCCTCCACCCACTTTCCTCGCTTCCTGGGCTCGGAGGGCTGATTTAGTGCACTTATCTCCCTCTCCACTCCAGGGTGGATTGGTTTGAATGCGATCTGTAATCTCCTGAAAGGCCCCGAAGGGACCCATTGGCTCCTTCTAAGGAGCATTAACTCAAACTGTAACCAGCAACCCGCGCCTGCAGGAGGCTAAGTCCTCGGGGAGCCCTCCTGACTGCCGCGGAGGAGCTCACGGCCCGTTTTCCGGCCTGGGAGTAGGAGTCGCCTGGCAGTGGCCCCCAGCCCAGCCCTACGCATGTCCAAGAGCCCACTACCCCTAAGCCCCGCCCGCCTGCCAGCGGAGCCTACCTTGCGCAAGGCCACCACAAGGAGAAATGGCTGCCGGGCCACTTGGGCAGGTGGCACAGTACGGCCGGAAGCCTTCTCCCCTCCTCTGATTAAAAGCAGCCCCCAAGCTCCCACTAAACAGATTTGCTATAGGTTTGACCACAGATTCTTGACCCTTGCCCAGGAGGCCCTGCTCCCCTTCTCCTCCTCCTGGAGTGGAAATGAGGAGTCCCCGAGTAACTGGCTCACTGGGGCCCTTGTGTGTCTTGCTGCTGCCCTGTGTCCACCTCCCCAGGCCAGTCCCAGGACCCAGGCATCAGCACAGGGGGAACCCCTCTCATGAGCTCCTCCCTCGCTAAGACCAGCGGTCATGGGGTAAAGGAGCAGCAAATACTGTGTAGCCCCCATCTATGACATCCTGACCGAGCCTTACGGGGCTTTTACAGCCTTAGCATCATCGATTCCTCAAGCCTCCCCATGCGGTGAACACAATTATATCATAAACAACGAGAACGCAGAAGCCGAGGTTAGGGAACAAATTCCTATGTAAACTCTACAAAGGCAGATACGTCCCAGTTTAATTCACTCCTCTATCCCCAGGCTCCAAAACCACTCCTCCTATCGAGAAAACACTAAAACTTTATTTCTTGAATGAATAAATGATCGAAGAAACAAAAGAATAATTGCTTCTGGGGTCAGCAGTTGACCCCGTTGCAATCACCCTGGTTGACAGATTACCACTCATCAGCCCCAACCCCCAGCAGCCCCCGCAGCTGGAATATGAAGCCCCAGCCTATGGCCCTGGAAGGTCTAGAAAATGCCGAGCTGGGGCCTCCGTGGGTTTGATGAGTGTGGCTGAGCCAAAAGGAAGTGCAGCCCTATCAATGGCCTGAAAGTCAGCCTAGCAGAGAAGCATTGCTGCCAGGCCCCCAGCCCCTCTCGTTTGGGACGGGACAGGGAGAAGGAGCTCTGCCCACCAACGGGTAGGTCTGTGACGCTGTCTGCCAGCCTGTCCCACCTCACCTAGCTCCCAGCAGCGGAAGGTCACAGGCTGAACCCAGAGACCCCCTCTAGTCAGTCCCCCACGGTGTCCAGAGTCCCCTTAACTCCAGGCCTGAGCTGGGGTCCCACTCAGCCAAGAAGTGACTGAGCCCCAGGGAGGAGAGAGAAGTGGGAAAAGTAAATGATTCTCTGCCCGGTCCCCTCCCGATACACACAGATGCAGGTTGCCACTCAAAAAGCAATCTCTCCAAACGTTTAAAACTGCCTGCAATTCATATCTTGTGCTTGACAGAGCATCTCCAAGTCATTTCCTGGCTCATAAAAGCACAGACTCCTGAGTCCAGGGGGCTGCTCGGCCCCCCTGGGTCACTAGGCTGGGTACCCCCATGGAAGAGGGGAGAGAGCCAGGAGGGAAATCCCCTTTGAGCTCCTTCCCGCCTCGGAAGTGGTCAGAGGGAGGTCCCAGGGGACAACTGCTGCAATCCCAGCCAGGAGTCCCCAGACGTTACAGAGCCAGAGACAAAAATGGACATGTCCTTTGATTCCTCAGACATGTATGAAAAAGACCCGTGCTCTGGGAAGCACGTATTCTAATGCAGCATGTCCTGTGCTCTAAGAGAGGGAGCATGGGGACAGAAGGGACTCAGAGGACGGGATGCCAGCCTCCCCTTGCCAAGCTGAAACAGAGAAAGGAACTCCAGGTGGGAGGCACAGCATGGGCAAGTCCTGGAGGTGTGGCAGGACCTGGAGTGCAGGGTACAAAGCCAGGGTGTGGCAGGAGCTGAGGCTGGAGGTGCAAACAGTGGTGGGGAGGGGGGATGGGAGGCCCTGGCTCCAGGAGCTGGCTGTGACCTTTGGGGTGTGTCCACAGGGCCTTGAAGCAGAAAGGGGCATTGATGGTGGGACAAAGAGAAGCAGAGAAGACAACCGGGAGAAGAGAGAGGCCACCCAGAGAAAAGGCAGTCACCATGGAGATCTGGAGGTTGTAAATGTCCCCTCCTCCCTAACCAAGGACTGGGGCCCAAATTCCCACCTCACCTCCTTCCACCCTTGCCTGGAGCACCACCCCCAGCCACATTCATTACGGTCTATTTGTACAACCTGCCAGGCTCATCTCCTTTCCAGAGCATTCCCCCACCCTCACCCCCTTTTTCCTCCACCTGGAACACCCTTCCCACAGATCTTTGGATGGGCCGCTCCTTCTCCTGGTGCGGGTCACTGTTCAAGTGTCACCTCCTTTGGGAGGCATCCTCTGACCTCAGTGTCTAACATCACCTCCCTCCCTCTGCTCCATCAGGCTTTTTCATTGTCTTCAGAGCATTTACCATCTGAAATTGGCTTATTATGGCTTTATATCATTACTTTTTCTCATCTGCTTAGAATTTTAAACTCTGTGGGAGCAGAACCCTTGTCTGGCTATTGCCAGAGACAGCCCCCAACCCTCTAGAGCAGTGCCTGCCACATAGTAGGTGCTCAGTAAATATCTATCCAATGACTAAACAAGCCCTTCATCGCAGCATCTGAGGCTCTGGCTCCCTGATCAGTGCAGGCCTCTCCCACCTGCAAACTCTGGCTGGGCTGTTGTCTGTGTAGTTCCTGCTGCAATTAATCATGTTCTGTTGGTGATACCCTTTGTGTTGTCATTGGAAGCTGCGCCTCATTCATCTCTGTCTCACTGCAGGGCCCGGCGCGTAGTAGGTGCTCAATCAGGGGTTCCCTGTCACTAGCCCTTACCACCTCCCCCTGGGAATGATAGGCTCAGCTGCAGACACTCCTGGGGACAGAAGCAGTGGGGCTGAGCAGATACCCCAGTCCTCTTAGTCCTGCAGGTCTCGGCGGGCAGAAAGGAGGGGCAAGGGGGGGGCAAGTCAGAGAGGGGCGGTTGGGGGAGGTAGCTCAAAGTATACCATATTGTCAAGGGACTAACCATCTGCCCTGAGGGAAAAGCCCCTTTTGGGCAGGAAAGCAGTTGGTGCAGCCAGAAAGACACAGGTCTTAGTCTCAAAAAGACCCAATTCCAGCAAACAGGCTTTACCACCCAGGAGCTGGGTGACCTTGGGCAAGCCAAGTCACCTCTCTGAGCCTCAGGTCTCTCATCAGGGAAAAGCAAAAAACAAAAAACAGTGCTGCTGGGATGATCAAATGTTTTCCTGAGTGGAGAGAGCCTAGCACACACCTAGGGGCACAGTAAACGTTAGCAATGAAAATAATAATAGTAATGACTAACGGACATCAAGAACTCACTCATGGTAAATTGTTTCCGGTGTCGTATTTAGCCTTCACAACAGCCCTCATACAGCCCTCATATTATCAATACCGTCCTGCAGGTGCGGACAGGGGGATTCAGGGAAGTTAAGTAGGTTGCCCACAGCCAGAGAGCTGGCAAGCGGAGGAACCAAGATTCGAACCCAGAAAGTCTGCCTTCAGAGCCCACCCTCTTAAGTGTACTGTTATTATTGCCAGAAAGATGCAAAGCCAAGGCCTAGGCTAACCTCTCTGTGCTTGTTTCCCTGTCCAGAAAATGAGTGTGAAGTCACTGCCTGCCCCCAGGGACACTGCGAGGGTTCAGTCACGTGCCAGAGCGTGTCTGGCACACAGTGGGCCCTGAATAAATGTCAGCGCCCGCCCCCCCCGCTCCTGCAGCCAGATCAGCCCCCTCGGAGCGCTCCGAGGCGCATGGAGAACAGGGCCAGCTGATGAAACAAGTGTCGGCTGCTCATTTGGTAAATGGGATTTGGTTAGAAAGATGAACGCTGCCACTTCTGGCTAATGTGTCATGTAAATTCTAATGATAATACAGCCCCCGCGCCGGCACCCGCCCGTGCCGCCGCCTCTGCCGCTGCCGCTCAATTATCTCCCGAGGCTCCTGGCAGAATCCATGCTTCACTGGGATCCTCGGCCCAGCCTGCCTTCCCCAGCACAAATAATGAAAACCCGCCTCGTCCCCGAGATTGCTCACTTATATTTTCTATTAATTTTTTCCTTTCAGAGGAAAAATGAGAGGAGCCAGAGAAGGAGGAGGCAAGGTAACGGGTGGGTGGTGAACGCGCAGCCTTTCCAGGCCCTGCGGGCTCCCTCCCAGGGGCCGGACCCGCTGGCAGCCCGGACGCTCGGACTGGGGAAGCTGCCGACAGATCCCTGAGGCAGGGGAAGCTCCCTAGGTCAGCGAGGCCCAGAGGTGGGAACCAGGACCTCACATGGGGGAAGGGGTGCCGGACTAGGTGTCAGGAGCAGGGGTTCCAGCCCTCTATTCGCTTGCTGTGCAACTTTGAGCAAGTCACTTCATCTTGCTGGAGGCAGTTCCTTCATTTATAAAAGGCAGGTAGAGCTTGTTGGTTGGTGTCCGGGGCCAGTCTTGGGCTGACTGGCTAATGATTCCCAACCTCAGAGACTTGCAAGCCTCTCTCTTCCTTGCAAGGAAAAACTCAGGAGACAGGAAGGGGCTCTGTGAGTGCCAGTGAGTTCCCCGTTAAAGAAGGCATTTGAGCTGTAACAGGGATGTGCAGAGACGCTTCGCTGTCTTTGGCAAGGTTCTGAGTCTACCCCGAGATACGTATGCAGAATCTGATGGTTGGGGCAGGATGGAGAGTGGGGGAGGGCAGGGAGAGTTGTCCCCATGCTAGAGAAGGGAAAGGAAAGGCTTGGGGAAGGACAGCTCCCAACACAGGTCCCACCCAAAGCCCTTTATCTGTGTGGCATCATCAAGAAGCTGCAGTCATTTCTGGAGCCAGTGTGTTCCATGTGCTAGAAATGGTACATATGGCCCTAAACCAGACTACAGTTGTTGTCCTCAGGGAGCTGTTTACAATCCAGCAGGGTGGGAAAGAACCGACAAACAGGCCATTGCCCTGAAGGAAGCACAAAGAACATGGGAAAAAAAAGCACAAGGGATCCTAGCAGCAAGAGAAGGACACCCACACATCTGCCCCAAGGGAAGTCTTCCTGGAGGAGGTGGCGTTTAATCCAGGTAGCTCTAGAATGGGCAAAAGCACCTCGACAATTCACCAATTTGTTAGAAAACATCTGGCATACAGTGGGCGCCCAATACATGATGAGACCCCCGCCACTTCCCCAACCAAGAAACCCAGGACAACTGGCTTCATGAGCCCATGAAGTGGACTCAATCCTACCTGGCTGGAGAAGTAACCATCTTGACTGCCCCAGACCCCATCTGGTCTGGACCCCGTCCCCTGCACACACCTCCAATCCATCGAAGGAGACACCAGCACCACCTCTTTGTCCTGTGATGAGGTCCGCACCACCTCTTTATCCCCCGTCTCTGCTTCAGAGGCTGCCTAGTGAGGCCACTGTCCAGCTGTCCCATGGACACATGGCCTTCTCCAGAGACACCAGCCTCTCCCAGTGGCTGGGGTGGCCTCCCCCACCTGCCAGCCACACGAGGGCATTCAAGCAGGGAGGTGCATGCGAGAGCGAGAGGTTCAGTGCAGGGCCACACACGCAGCAGGGCCTCCGTACGGATCTGAAGAGTGAGTGGGTAAGTGGGTGGCAAATCTGTATCTATAACCAATATACGATCCCATTTCCATAAAGAAAAATCATAAAACCTTGAGATCTTATTTGTATGTATATGGGGAAAGGTCTGGAAGAACGCACGCTGAACTGCTGACTACATCACCCTAGAGAGCGGCCTAGAGGAAGCATGTACACTCTCTACTCCATAAACTCCTGTATTTCCTTGTTTACAGCCTGGATGCATTACTTTTGTGATATTAATGACCATTAAAATGTGAGGAAGGCTTAAGCTTTGTAACTAATTAAAAATTAAATCTATCTTAGAGAAGAGTTTCTTGTCCTCCATCCCCCCATCCTGGAACTACCCCTTCCAGGAAGTCCTTCCCAATATCACACCAAAATCCCTGCAGATAGAAAGCCCACTTCGAGGCTGTCTCCAGGTGAGAGGGAGGAGAGCGGGCGAAATCCTCGACCCAGCCAGCTGCAGCCTGATGCCCTGACCAGCGCGGCCCCTGCCCCCACACAAGGGAAGAGGAGGGAGGGGAGTGGTTTGGCCTGGTCCCACTCTGGGGAGGGCTCTTCACCTCCCAGAAGGGCTTTTCCTGGCAGAAGCAGCAGCCCCTTCCGCTCCTAGGACGCGTGGGATGCCTTCAGGCCCGACATATGTGGGATCTTCTAAAACAGGGATAGGAGAGGAGGAAAAATAAAGTCTGTTCCCCCAGGTCTGTTGTCTCAACACACAGAGGCCGCCAGAAACACCTCCCACACGAGGCACTGGGGCCAAGATTCAGAGACAGAGTCCCAGTGTACAGATGGGCAAACTGAGGCCTACTGGACGAGGGAGGGTGAACTCCGGATCACCCAGCACAGTGGGTTAGAAGCAAAGCCACAACCGAAGCCTAAAACTCCTGGATTGGAACATGAGGAGAAGGGGATGGTGGGCCTAAGAGAGGATGAGAATAGGGAAGGGACGTATGGGGAGACCCGGAACTGCAGGGACAGAGCTGGGGAGTCTGGGACTGGATTGAAGAAGAAAGGCAAGGCTGCCCAGACTGGCACTCGAGAGGGCCCTTTTTGGGGATTCAGCAGGGCTCCTGGGTCCCATGTCACATAAAATTAACAGAAAGTAGACAAGATTCACTAAATATTTGCAATCCTTCCCTCTTCCTCTCAAGTGGTAGAGTTGCGCTCCTGCTGGAAGTAAGTCATGAGACTAGTTCTTCCCGCTGCTGTTGTCACGCGCTCACCACTGGGCCTGAGCATTTAAGTGCCAACGCACATTCAGAGCCCTCTTTCCCTCTGCCTGGCAATGGGCAAAATCCAAGTTGGCAGCTGTTCTGCCAGCCAGGTGACTGAGATGGACAGAGTGACTATGATGAACAGAGGCTCTGCTGACCCTTGTTAGCCACTGAGACTTGGGGGTTGTTTGTTATGGCCGCACAATCTGGCCTATGCTGACTGATACACAAAATACAAAGTTTGGAACCAGATGGCTCATGCTCGAATCCTGCCAACACCACTTATTCCTGAATGGTCTTGGGCAAGTCCTTTTTCCTCTAACTTTCTGCTGCCCCTTTTATAAAAATAGAGGATCCATGCATTAGGTTCCTTCCAACTCCCAGAATAGAGGCCTCTCTCTATTCTTTGTTTTAGAAATCTCCCCAGCCCCAGCCAAGATCACACAGGGTCCCGAAGAAAGGAGCCACCCAGAAGACAGCATATAGCTTGGGATCCCCAGAGGGAGATCTTTCCGTAGCAGTGGGATGTCCTCCATTAGGGATTCCGAACCTTGCTGCCCATCAGAACCACCTGGGGAACTTAAAAAATGCAGATTCCACCCCGGCTGGTGTAGCTAAGTGGATCGAGCATCAGCCTGAGAACCAAACTGTTGCTTGTTCGAGTCCCCAGCAAGGCACATGCCTGGTTCGCGGGCCAGGTCTCCAGTAGGGGGGCACAGGAGAGGCAACCACACATTGATGCTTCTCTCCCTTCCTTCCCCTCTGTCTAAAAATAAAATAAATATTTTTTTTAATGCAGATTCCTTAACCTGACTGCCCGAGATTCAGGTGCAGGGGGTCTGAAATGGTGCATGTTTGGGTAGCCCCAGACCAGAGAACCTGATGGATCTCCCCAGGCCTGGCAAGGGGAAGACTGGGATGAACGAGCCAAGCTGAGCCCTAGATCCCCACAGAGCCCACTGCCCCTCGTTTCCCAGGAGCCACAGCCCCCACCTCCCTTCTGGAGCTCTGGAACAGCCACCTCCTCAGGCAGTCCTGGCTATATTTTAAATGAAAGCAGAACAAGGCCTCAATAATGCAGCTGGGCCCCAGCTCATCTGCACCTCCACATGTCTCCCCAAGCCAGGTGCCAGCTAGACAGATCCAGCCTGGAGGCCTGACTCCTCCCATGGGGTCCTTGCTGTCCTCGCTCTTCCTCCCTCCATTGTCCTCCCAAATCCCCCACTGGGCCAAGGGGAGAAAAACACCAAGGTTCAAAGTTTCCATTAAAAGCCAGTCTCGGCTTATTGCCTTGGCTGTTCTCGCAACAGAAAAAGAAGGTGCAGCTTGTGTGTGACGTACACATGGGTGCTCAGGCACATGTGTGGTTACGGAGAGGGACTGCCTATGAACAGATACCCGTGAGCATCCGTGTGTCCATGGGAACCTGCAGCACGAGAGTGTGTGTGGCCACACGTCTCTGTGTAAGTACAAGGTTTGCTCGAGTGTATGTATCTGTGTGTATCTATGTGTGTACAGGGTGTGTGTGTACAGGGATGCACTTAGGAGGGTGTGTGACAGTGACTGTGTTCAGATGTATCTCTCAATACACAAAAAGTCTTCCGATTAAACTAATGCCATTAGTTTGGAGTACTGGGTTAATCAAAAAGGTTGGTTCTAGAAGAAATCATTTAAAAATAACGCACTTTTACAACTCCAACATTTTATTTCAATTTTCAGCATATAAGTGGTTTGCCTTTTTAATTTTCTTTGTCTTCCCTTTGTCTCTGGGTCTGCTTATGGAGACGTGTCATCTTCCTGGGTAAGCTAAGCCCAGAACACAGCATGCCCAACTTCCTATTTCAATTTCGCTAAAGTGGGGCGTGAACTTAAAAGACACTTGTAAAGTGATGTGAGTGCCGAATCTTCTAGAGTTTTACAATTTTGTTTCCAATCTTACCTTACGGTTGCTTATCCACATCTAATTTGACAGCAATTTTTTTAGCAATTCACCTTGATAGAGTTTTTCTAAAGACTTCGATTTCGTTTTATAGAAACAAGAATTTTTTGTGTGTTCGTCATATTTGGGCGTACTTATTATTTAGATAAATTACACAATTTCAGTAACAAGTGCCACTGGCATAAACAGATTTGGAAACAAGGGCCCTTTGTAAGCCCCCGCCTCAGCCCAAGGGGGCAGAAGCCCGTGATGGATGAGCACAGGAGAGAGAAGCCCCACTGATGAGTGAGGCGTGTGCAGGGTGCAGGTCAGGCTGTATGTTTCACAGGGGAAAATGCAGGCCCCAGGCAAACAGCGGAGGGGAGATGAGTCTGTGTGTGTGTGTGTGTGTGTGTGTGTGTGTGTGTGTGTGTGAGTGTCTGTGCCCAGGTGTTGGTAGGGGCACATCTGAGTGCCCCTGTCACTTACTCCCAGCAGGCAAGTCTCAACCCAGACCACTGGGAACCACCATTCTCCACCCAATTATCCACCTATGGAAGATGACGGTGAGGATGGTGGTGGCCAGGTCCTCCTCTTAAGTGAGTTGGCCCAGGTTGTGACATGATCTGTGTCCCCGGCAGCCACACAGAGCTGGGGTGGGGCACAGCCCACGTGTCCTGAGCATCCACTCTCTGCCATTTCTTTGCACTCTCCCACCAGCCTGTGAGATAGGGACCCTTTTCGCTCCCTCCATTGCCACCATAGATGAGGAAACTGAGAGTGTCTGAGAGATGAGGGGCTTCCCCAGGCTGGGCAGTGGGGGCCTCGCGCAGCACACACATTCCTCTCGGGCCCACCACTGGCCAGGGAACCTCCCCAGGAGGTTCAAGAGACCACTGATTTCCTGTGAAGTGTGGCTGAGCCCTGTCATGGACACAGCCCTCTCCTCGTGGGATTCTGTAGAGCCAGAGGTGTGGGGGTGTGTAGGGAGGCTCCGTGTGAGCGCCAGGCGATGGGGAGGGGGCTGGGGACAGCCTGGCACCCACCGCTAACCAGACCAGGACTCATCTTGGTCAAGTTCTCTGGATTCTTCAAAACTCACATCCCCTTGGGCACTGGGTGTTTTCATCCTCCTCAGGAGGAAGGGGCTCTTCATCCCCATTTTACAGATGAAGAAACAATCCATAGAGGCCCCCCGATCCGTGAATGAAACTTGGGCATGACCCACACGCTGAACTCCCGGCCATTAGTAAGCGCCCCGTAAAATGCCTTCTACTGACCGAGGTTGCCAGAGAAACAACAAATAATCTTTTAATATAGGCATGTCCCAAATAGCACATGGAGCATACTTAAAAATGTATACCTTCATATTCAAATTTAACAAGGCGTCCTATACATTTATTGGCTAAATCTGGAACCCTACAATGATCCCCCTTCCGCTCGCCAACGTCTAAGTCCCCTTGGAAACATCAGAAAAGAAGTGTCAGCCCCCCCCCACCCACCCACCCAAGAAAGAGCCGATGGCCCAATGGAAAGGACATGGAGGACCTCAGGCAGCCCTGGGCCTGCGTTCTCGCCCTTCGGTGTATTAGTTTGGCCAAGTCGCTCACCCCCTTCAAGACTCCACAGGCTGGTTATGAACATGAAATAAAATAACTGATGTAAAATGCTGTGTCCTACATAAAGCTTCAGTGGAAAGGAGACATTATTTTTATAACTGTTGCTGCTGTTGTTGCTGTTGTTAGTTTTTATTATTATTATTATTATTATTATTTACCAGGTAGTGAAATTAAGATTGAGAGAAGGTGACTTGCTCAAGGTCACCAGGAATCCATAGTGGACCAGACAGATGCCTGTGCTCAGACCCCCTGTGTCCAGGCACCACCCACTGCTTAGCTGCTTCACGATTTTGGCTCCATGACCTATCCTTGAACACTGGCCCCCTCTAAGCAGCTGCCTCCCCAGCACCTGGGGCACAGCCAGCAACTCAGAGCCCCATAGTCTCGATTCACCTTCTGTCCCTCCCCAGAGCACCACAGACTGAGGATGGCCATCAGCGCCTCTCCCCTGTGATCTGGGAGTGCCTCCCAGCCCCCACCACCCCTGGGAAGCTCAGAGAGGTGCTGGGATGACAGGGGTGAGGAGGAGCCTCCCATTCAGGCATCCCCAGGAGGCCAGGAAGCCTGCGGCCCTGAGCCCCACAACCAGGTTACTCCGGATGCAGCTGCCCAGAGAGCCTAACACTTCTCCTGAGCTTCTCCTGGGGTCGGGAGGAACTGAGACAGGGAATGTGGAGCCCCCAGGGGCTCCACTGGGGGCCTGGCCAAGAACTCTGCCCCACCCCCCACCTCCCTTCTGCCCTCCCTCCCACTTCCAGCTCCTCATCTGTAACCCTAAGGAACTGCTGACAGGTCCCGTCTGCTCCTCTCTGGCTTCCTGGAGAAAGGGAGAGAAAAGAAAGGACACCAAGAAAGGTGGAGCAGAGAGAGGATGGTGGGCTTCCGATGCCTAGCCCCGGCCCCTCGGGCTAGGGGCTGCTGGGCATCTCTGGCCTCGGTGGGTGCCCCCTAGCTTGCTGCCAGACCTCCTTTCGCCCGCACCCCTGGAGGCCCCACTCCCAAGGGTGGGGAGGGCTTTTGAGAGAACAGGTTGCAGCCACTCCCTATCCTCCTTGGATCCCTAGACCCAACAGCTGGAAATCTTTAAGTCCCAGAGGGACTGTCTCAAGAAGAGAAGGGACAGGCCTTCCTCCCCAGGCCGGGAATTCCAGAGGCATCTCCTCCCTGCGCCCAACCCCCACCCCTGACACTCTCAGACAGAGGGGAGGGCTAGGGGCTTGGAAACCAGAGAGCCATGGCCCGCCCAGCCCCCTCTGGTCACCTCCTACCAGGCTCCTGCTCGCCAATGCTGCCATCTAGAGGGGAGATCAGGCACTGCAGGAACTGATACCTGGCCCTGGAGCTCCAGGCCGGACCAAGGAAGGATGGACCAAGGATGCAGATACCCAGACACTTTCTCCTAGAGGTGCTGGGAGAGGTCATCCGTCCCTCCCCGTGATTCCAGGCAACTACGTGTCTGTGAGCTATTTCCTGGCTCCTTGTTGTTTGGGTGACCCCCTCCAGGAAACCCAAGGCCCACAAGAAGAGAAAAGTATATGCTGAGTACTTCTTGTAAATCACCTCCTCTGGGAACCCACGGAGCCTGACACACTGTAGATGCGCAGCATGTCTGAAGAGTGAGTGAGTGAGTGAGTGAGTGAATTTGGAGCTGTTCACATGGGAGCTCCCAGCCATACAAGGTCAGACCTACCTCCCCCTCCATCCCTCATGGCCCACACCCAGATGGCCAGGGAAGCCGTACAGCAGAGGAAACCCAGCGTTCTAGTCCCAGTTCTGCTTCTCACTTGCTGCCTGAGCCGTGTCATGAAGTCATTCTCTGGGCCTCGGTTTCCCTGTATAATAAAGGGGAGTTGGACCAACCTGGAAGCCTCTAAAGCAGGTGAGAGGAAGGGCCTCGGTATAGAAGAGCTTGGAGCCCACCTAGCCACCCTGGCTCTCTTGCCCCCTCCACCTGGGGTCAAAGATGAGGCCATGAGCTTGTGTCCCACAGAGGCTCAGAGGAACTGCTGCCGATGCACGTGGGTGCCCCCCCTGCATGCACGAAGCACACACATGTGTACATACAAACATGCACATGCATGTACAAATACCTGCACCCACAGACACCTGTGTCTGCACTCCACACACTCCAACACATGCCCTCTGCTCAGCGCCGCAGAGCCTCAGGAACAAGTTTGGAGACGCACTAAAGTTATGAAATTGATTTCTCTGGGAACAGTTGGAATTAGTTTTAATTATCTTTATCTTTCTTCCAATTGTGCTCTCAGCCTTCTCCTTGCTGTTTAATCCATTACTATTGACTTCCCCACAGGCGCTGGTGAGGGGAGTCGCAGGGTGGGGTGGGCAGTGAGTTCGGTTTCAGAAAAAAATAAACAGCTACAACCACCCACCACCCACCTCTTCCTCTGCACCAGAGAAACCAGCCTCTCCCAGGCAGCAGGCAAGGCTTCCTGCACACACACACACATATACACACACACACGTGCACGCACACACACGCACACACAAAGGCCAAGCCTTGTTCTCCCCATCTGGAAGCCTACCTTAACTGGGACAAGAAGGAGCTGAGGTGTGATGTGTTCAGATTTCAACACCTCACAAGCTTGGTGCTTCAAAGTGGTCCCGTTCATTCAGGAGTCTCAAGCCCCCTGATGCAAAGCCCTTTCTGTCTCATCCTCTGGACTCCCTTCTCTGACCCTGCCCCCTGAACACCAGGGTTGGATGTGAGGACGCCTCCCTGGCCACTGTACAGAGCCTGGGTCATAGTCACCTGTGACACCAGGCACATAGTAGCTGAACAGCAAATACTTGCTGAGTGAATGAATTAATGAACGAACAAAGGAATGAAAAGCCTCTCTTTGAAACCTGTCTTCAGAGTCTAGCACATTCGCTCATTCATTCATTCAACCAACACTGAGCGCCAATGAGGTTCCAGGTGCTGGGCCAGGCGCTGAAGATACAGAAGCGATGCCACCTCACCCTGTCCTTAAGGACCTCCCCACCTAGGAGTTTTGACAAAGGGGTAGCAGTACCCAACCTGAGCTGCGGTAAAGGGTGCATCTGGAGGAGACAAAGACAAAAGCAAAAGCTTTTATTTTAAATGCCCTGGATTTAAAACAAAATCCAGGTGGAAAGCACACCTCCATTTTTTGAGAACGAGTTGATTTCCTCACTCCTGCTGCCTCCAGAACTAGGGGTGGGGGGAGGACAGATTGTAGGATGCTCTGTTATCCAGGGGCTCCCCTAGCTGTGCCCAAGCCTGGGCTGATTCCAGGGTAGGCTTCTGGAAGCTCTACTGCCCTGGGTGTGTGTGTGGAGAGGATACTGGCCCCTCCTCCATGGGGCACTCCCCTGGGAGCCACGGCGGGGGCGGAGGGCCATTCCTCACCAGCAAGGTGCCCATACTAAGTGCCCTGCGGCGCTAATATTTTATGATTAAAAACCATTAAGGTTTAGACCGTGAAAATCCAAGGGACACAAAATCAATGGCCCAATATTGCTTCCCCTGGTAAGTTGTGTAAATATTGTGTCTTTTATTGTTTGGCTGATGGCAAGAGCAGAGATACAGGTACAGATTATACTAATGAATCCCCTCCCATCCCAGCCCTCATCTGGTGAAATTAGCATCCTGGCTTGGAGAGCTGGCCACAGGGAGGTCCCGGGCTGACCCACTGTGGATAGTCATTCCCTTCCCTCCTCCCCCTCCCTCCAGCCCACACAGTCCAGCCCCATCCGCCAGAGGCAGTGCTCCATCCACACTCCCCGCCCAGGCAGTGTCCCCCACACTAATCACACAGACACACACACTCAGGCACACGCATCTTATGGTGACATGCTCTCGTGACAGCCCGTCCATCACCATGCTCTGCCATCTGCTTGAATTTGCATATTTAATCAGAATCTGTCTTTCCTCCTCTGGGGGTTCAGACTAGGGTGGGAAAGATGATTTCAGGGGCTGCTCCTGTCTGGATGGGGAAGGGGATGATGAGGGGCTGTCTCTCCTGTCTGCACTGAGGTGACTATGGAATGCCTGAGGTCCCTCCTGTCTCTCTGGGGATGGGGTAATGCAACATACTCCCCCTGGCTCTGGAAGGGGTTGGCAGTGATGCTGAGGTCCCTCCTGTCAACAGAGGGCTGGGGATGCCCGAATTCCCTCCGTCTTCTTCCAGCCCTGGGTGCGTCCTTCTCCCTACCCTGTCCCTCTCGGGGAAAAGTAGGGCATGACCCCAGGATTAGAGACACAAGCTGTGCCCCTGCTTCCCATGTGGATGAGGAAAGTTGGAGCAGAGCAGAAGGATGGATCCTCTAGCAATTCCAAAGAAGCCACTTGGGGGAACCCAATATATCCCTTCCAGTCCCTGAGAAGGGTCCCAGAAAAAAGAGCCACTGAACTAATATAAGGAGAGAAGAGCCAGCTGATGGAGGGGGGCAGGGGCAGCTGGGCTGATATGTTGGGGGAAAGGTGCCAAACAGATGTGGAGAGGAGCAGCTCAGCTGACTTGAAGAGGAACAGCTGGGCTGATGTGGGGAGGGAGCATCTGAGCAGGTGGGGTGGGACACCTGGCCTGATGTGAGGGCAGAGCCGCTGGTCTAGGAAGGCAGAAAAGCTGGGTGGCAGGGCAACATCTGGAATGATATAGGGGAATAGGGAGATGTGAGAGAACTACTAAGCTGGTGTTGGAAAGCAACTGGGCGGATATGGGAAGGTCATCTTGGCTGATGGTGGAAACAGAGAGGCTTACACTGGAAAAGTGGTTGGCTGACGTGGGGAAACATCTGGGCTGATGTGAGAAAACAGCTGGGCTGAG
>PVJD01013916.1:0-31682 GCA_004026545.1 Mormoops blainvillei | reverse complement strand
AATGGAGTTGTGAAATAAGTCATAGACAGAAAGATGTTTGCAGGCAGTGCAGAGCGCTATGAGGCCCTCTGAAGGAGGCAAGTAGGTAATGGGAGTCCCTAAAACTTTTCGAGGTGAACAGGAACATGCTCAGAGCTGAGGTTTGGGAAGACTGATCCGGGGATTACATGGGACTAGAGCAAAAAGCCAAAAGAAAGAGAGTGAGGACCTGTACTGATGGGACACAAGGCAGTTGAAAGTATAACTGGGCAGAATTGAAATTTGCTTCTTGTTTTAAATTGCGAATCAAGGCTGGCAGAAAACAAAGCCATGATGATGTTGCAAATAAGAAGTCCTCATCTGCTTTGTGATCAGACATCTGCTTTCATGTGTCAACGTCTTGGGTATCAGACTTGGATTAATGACTATGAGGTGTACCCGAATAGTGGAAAGACCAGGAAAAGAAAGGAACAGCACTTGGAGTTGAAATCAGAAGACAGAGGTTGTAGTCCAGGCTAGTAGCAGGGTGACTAGGTAAATTGCTTTTCCTCTCAGGACCTCAATGTCTCCGATTGTAAACCTGAATGATCCACGACCCCTTTCAACACTTACACATGATGATTCTGTGAACAGAAAGGATTATGCAGAGGCCTGTAAATATGCCACTCACCACCCTAGCTGCTTTTATACACCTTTAAATTCATTTTTTTCTCATGACAATGCTAGGAAGTAGGTACTTGCTATGGTCTGAATGTGTCCCTCCCATATTTATATGTTGAAATCCTAACTCCCAGAGTAATGGAATTAGGAGGTGGGGCCTTTGGGAGGTGACTAGATCATTAGGGTGGAGTCCACATGAATGGGATTATTGCCCTTATAAAACAGACCCCAAAGAATTCTCACATCCCTTCTGCCACATGAGGACACGATGAGAAGACAGCTGTCCATGAACCAGAAGGTAGATCCTCACCAGACGAATCTGCCAGCACCATGGACTTAGACTTCTTAGCCACTAGAACTGGGAAAAGTAAATTATTATTGTTTATAAGCCACTCTGTCTATGGTATTTTGTTAGAGCAGCCCAAACAGACTTATCCTTGCTTTGAGAGTAAAAAAAAAAAAATGACAGACACGGAGAGGTAAACAGAAAGGCAGGATTTCAACGCAAGCAACGTGGCTTCAGAGCTCGTGCCCCTAACCTCGTACCATGTGGCTCCTCTGTAAGACACAGTGACACAGCACTGCCCCAGGGGAGTCAGAGTCCAGTGGCCACTAAAATGTCTCTTCACAAATGCACAAAAACCATGCCTGAATGCCACCACCGTGGTCGCCTTCCCCACAGGGCCCAGACCACCCCAACAGGAGGGAGAGGGCACACAGTGCCACTTGGACGGTGGTCGGGGTATCACAGCATGGGCTGTTACAAACCTACAGACAAGCAGTGTAGGGCCTCGTGCCCGGTCACGCTGGTAATGTTACACCTGCACCCGCACCCATCCCACCAGAGCTGCCAGAAAGCGATCTGACCTGGCATGAATCAGTGTCCACTCTCCATCCATTACCGGATCTGGTCTTCAGCCACGGGGGTCTCTTGGCTCACGTTTTCCAAACATTTGGGATTCCTCAGGCCTTAGTTAAAGAAGGCCATACCTGTTTTAAGGGCCCATACCCTCCTGATTTAGCTTGATATTATGGGCACAGTTAATTATCTGGGAATGTGACCCCCACCTTTTAATAGTTTCACAGTATACAAGGCATCTTTATTTTTTTAAAGTTGTCCCATTTTTTCCTCCCCTTTATCCTCCTCTACCCTGTACTCCCCTCCCACCAGCATCTCCCCCTCCTTTAGTTCATATCCATGGGACGTATATATAAGTTCTTTGGCTTCCCCATTTCCTACACTATTCTTAACCTCCCTCTGTCTATTTTGTACCTACCAATTATGCTTCTTATTCCCTGTACATTTTCCCCCACTTCCCCCCAACCCCCTTCCCCACTGATGGCCCTCCATGTGATCTCCATTTCTATGATTCTGTTCCTGTTCTTGTTGCCTGTTTAGTTTGTCTCTGTTTTTTAGGTTCAGTTGTTGATAGTTGTGAGTTTGCTGTCATTTTACTGTTCATAGTTTTGATCACCTTCTTTCTCTTAGATAAGTCCCTTTAACATTTCATGTAATAAGGGCTTGGTGATGATGAACTCTTTTAACTTTATTTCATCTGGGAAGCACTTTATCTGCCCTTCCAATCTAAATGATAGCTTTACCCGGCTAGAGTAATCTTGGATGTAGGCCCTTGCCTTTCATGACTTTGAATACTTCTTTCCAGCCCTTTGTTGCCTGTAAGGTTTCTTTTGAGTAATCAGCTGATAGTCTGATAGGAACTCCTCTGTAAGGAACTGTCTTCTTTTCTCTTGCTGCTTTTAAGATTCTCTCCTTATCTTTAATCTTGGATAATGTAATTATGAAGTGTCTTGGTGTGTTCCTCCTTGGATCCAATTTCTTACAAGGCATCTTTATAGAAGCTCAAAAACAACCCAGTAGCTAGCTCAGGGCAGATAATATATATCATGCTCATTTCATAGATGAGGAAACTGAGGCTGAGAGAGATCAAATGGCTCAACTGAAAGTTAGCCAGCTATCAAATACCAGGGGAACTGAAATGTTGCTCTTTTGTCTTCAAATCTAGTAGTCTTCCCTCTACACCATAGCCTCGAGTGGGAAATGACAAGTCAATGGCATCTATGGTTTTTAAAACCATGTGATGAACATCCAGACAAGGAACTTCTATTGCTGCCATTGGATTCCAATCTTGGAGCAACTCCCAGTGTGTTAGTGTAATGTTGTGTTTATAAGGAAATCATGTCAGATTGGCCAAGGAGGCTGAGAGAGACATATTGTGTGAGTTGCTAAGATACAATGCATTGCCTTTGGGATTGCAGCAACCGCCTGCACTTCCATGAGTGCCACAAACCAACGAGCAGCACTGACGGGAAGGAACACTGGGCTCTTAGATAAAGCTTAAGACTGTAAGCCTGGTAACCTGAGTTCAAGTCCCCTCTTTGCTACTTGCTTACATGATCCTGGCAAGTCACGCAGCTTCTCTGGAATTCATCGTCTTCATATGTAAAATGGGGATAAAACCCTGTGCCCTGCCTGCCTCACAGGGCAGTTGTCTGGGTCCCATGAGATCACAGACATTAAAGCAGCATATCTGCCCTCTTAGAAAGATAGGCATGTGCAAGGAGTCATATCACAGACATTTGGAATCTTTCCCGATCCAAGGTCATGTGTTGGCCCTAGGAAAGTGACCTACAATTTCTGAGAACTTAATTTTGTACCTCCTCCAGCTACTGAGACCACCCTCCAGATCACCCCTGACTAATAGTCTATGACTTGGAGTCTTCTTGCCAATCTAACTGAAAACATTGTCACTGGACGAAAGATACATCAAGAAGCTGGCTTCCTTTTTGGGAGGCTGTCCCACTAAAAGATGTGAGAAAGGGGCACAGAGCCACCTTTGGTGGTAAGACAGAGATTGACTTGGCTGCCGAGTAGACTCATGTGCCATAGCAGGTGTGCTGGAATCCTGAGTCATCTTTCCTTTCCTTCCAACTCAACTTGTTGGACTGACTTCTAACTTCCCTTCTAGCCCTAAATCTCTGAATCTATGAAGCTGGTTCACTCCACAACTGTTATCAATTCACTTTACCTCTCTAAATGCCATTTCTGCATCTGCAAAAACCCAATCACACTCCCTTCCCACCAGCGGCAGTGTGCTGCTGTGCAGTTTAATTAGACAGTCGTTCTCAACCCGATGATCTCCTTGGAGGATGCCTACCTCACTCAATCACTCAGTTGTAATGAGGTCATTGCTGGAACTGGTAGCTCACAGAGCCTTGGAGTTCAAGCAAAGCATACCAGGTTTTCCACAAAAGCGCCTTAAGCCTCGGGTGCCCTGGGACGGCTGCTGCCCAGCTAATGTCAGCCTTCCCACCAGCAGCCTCCTGGAGATGCGTCAATCACAACTACGCTTTCCGGGAACTTGTCAAATTCTCCCCATAGACACCATTCTTGGGCTTGCTGCTGCTCCTCTTCAGAAATCACATCTTTGTGGTGAGAGCTTGCAAAAGAATGGGAGGAAGGTAGAAGTGCATGAAATACTACTTCTGGTGTGACCAGTCTTTAGCCTATAGGAAGTAGGAACTAGAGAGTTTATGAATTAGTACAGCAGTTCTCAAAGTGTTCACTACGGGTCCCTGGAGTCCCCAAGACCTTTTCAGGGTCAAAACTATTTTCATAATGGTACAAAAACATTCATAATGTTTTTGAATTCATAATGGTATGAAGTCAAAACTATTTTCATAATGGTACAAAGACATTATATACCTTTTCTCCCTCATTCGTGGTAATGGTGCGAAAGTAACAGTGCCTAAAACTGCTGGTCTCTTAGCTCAAACCAAGACAGCGACACTAGTCTGTACCCACAATCATTGTATTCTTCACTATCATGCACTCATGGTAAAAAAGTAATTTTTTAAAAATGCCAGTTGCACTTAAGATGGGCCTTGATGAAACAGTGAAGTTAACTTGATTAAATCTCAGCCTTTGAGTAACACATTGCTTTCCCAGTTCCCTGTGATGTGAGCGCTCACAGGCACGTCTGCCCTTGAAAGTACAGTAGTTGCCTCAAGGGAAAAACCACTTGTGCAACTGTTAGAGCAGTGAGCTGTCCTAGTCGCTTTCTCGGAAAACATGTTTTTACTCAAAAGAAACAACTGACAGACAAACTATGGTTGTTCAGACTTGGGTTTTGGTAGATATTTTCTCAAAAACGAATCTCTTGAGGCTGTCACTTTAAGGAAAACAACAGACAGTGTTTGTTGCCAATGACAAAAATACAAGCTTTCAAGTAAAAATTAGGATTTTAGGAATATTGTCTGCCCCTGTGAGCTTAACAGCTTTCCAAAGCTTAATGATTTTCCAGTGATATGCCAATTGATGGTATTAATGAATGTGATTTTTAAGTATTGAATAATAAAATACATTGACATTTAGAAAGTGTATATAACTCTGTGAACAATATGTTTCATAATATCGATGCCTGGTGTTAGAAAAAGATACATTCAAAGTGCAAGATAAAGGAGTAGATTTTACTGTTAAAAAAGTACAAAAAGTTCATTGATATGATTTGCACAATGTAACTAACCTTAAGAAACTACCACTTCTTGAGTTTCGGTATAGTATCAAAAAAAAAACAAAACCCACAACTCCTTAATTATCTGAGAAAGCTATTAAAATTCTCTTCTCCTTTTCAACTACATATATATGTAAGGCCAGATTTTTCTCATATACTTCAACAAAACAACATAGCACAACAGATTGAAGGCAGCAATAGCTATGAGACCCTAGCTTAAACCATTAAGCCAAACATTAAACAACTTGCAAAAATATAAAACGATGTCACTCTTCTCAGTAAATATTTTTGTTTTGGGAGATAGAATTACTTTTTATAAAAAATGTATTGCTTATTTTACTATTTTAAATGAATGTTTATATTACTATTTTAAATGAATTAGTAAATAAATATTTTTTAAATCCCTCTGTTTTGATTTCTAACACAGTAAATATTGACAGCTATAACTCACAAAAGCAAAATCTCTTTGGGGTCCTCAGTAATTTTAACAGTGGAAAAGGGTCCTGAGGCCCAGTGGTTTGAGAACCCCTACATTATGACAATCTATAGTTTTAGGGTTGTGGACTTGCAACAGTGAGACTGTGGTCAAGAATGGGAGACTTGACTACTTGCTGGGAGAGCTGAGGGAGGCCAGAACTAAGGTAGGGTCAACGGGGCTGGCCAGAGGAGTGATGGATGTCACCGTGAAAACTGGGGTCTCTGTGTCACATTTTGGTTTGATTGCAATCCTGAGGACTACAAGACCATGGCCCTGGAGTAAACATGGCCTCCTCCGAAGGGTGTGGTAATTTCCAGTGCCAGTTATTTGAGAAAGAGATGGGTGCCCTGACAAGAAGCAGAACTAGAGCATGTAAATAGGAGGAGACCCTTGCTCCAGCTGTCAGCCTAGAGACTTGAGGAGTCAAGGGAACTCAGTACATACCCTTCTTGGCAGGTGCTGAGAGAACACCCAACCTAGGGATCCAGAAGGGGAGCCAGGATGGGGCAGGATCTGTAGGCTTCAAAGACAAGGGTCCACTCCGAATACTGGGGTATTTTGTGTCCCATGATACCCCGTGCTCACTTCCTTTTGGTTAGCGCTGAGTCTCCAGTGGAACAAATCTTGTCAAATTGTCCTGCTTTGTCTGCTGGAGAAAAGTAAAGGCAGAGGCCTGTGTTCATGCAGGGAGAAGAATGGGCCCTTACCAGGTCACCGTGGGGTGGGAGCGATGGTTAGAGAGAAATTCTCAAGAAGCGGAAGGCTGCGAATCAAAGAAATGTCTTCTCCAGCCAGCCAGCCAGACTTTGATTACAGAAGGCAGGCTATTTCTCATAGGAGATGATAGGTCTGACATACATTTGGGGAGAAAAAAATGAATGGAGTGAGTGCACTGCAGCTGCTAAGGCAACTCCAAAACCTCTTCCGTTTGGCGTTCTGGTGCCCCTTAGATGAACCCAGAAGGCAGAAGGTTACACAGCCTGAGGCTCAGGGCTCGGGAGCGGGAGCACGGACTTGAGAATCATCGACCTACAGAGGCAGCAGTCCTCGGGCTTGGGAGCCCTTGAGAGTCACCTACAGAGGACTGCAAAGAGGAGGACGCCTGGCCCAGGCCAACTCAATTGGAAACTCCAGGGGTCATCCTGATGCACACCATAGGAGGTTCATGAAGGGGAAAGAGACACAGAGACATGCCAGGAAAATGGGAAAGAGTGAGTTAAAAATGCAACCCCAAGCCCCAAAGCATCTTGCTACTGAGCACCAGAAGTGTGCATTTCCTGTCAGTAAAATATGTACTTAATTAAACTCTCATGAGCTTTCGACTGTTGGCACATGCCAGCACATGAAATACGTGAATCACTCCATTCTTAGGCAGCACCAGAGTCCTCTGCTAATGCCCGAAGCCTTGAATGACGCTACTGAAGCTTCTCATACATCAGACATAATTAGGGATCCCGGAAGCTGCACAGGGTCCTGGCCTTACAGCAGTCGTGAGAGGAGCCAGAGGGCAATAGATGGCAACCCCTGGGCCGCCCGAGCGGCAGCTGCGCAAGTGAACAGTCTCTGAGAAACAATCCCTTTTCCCTGCAGACTGACACTGAATGAAATGAACATTTCTGAAACATGTCCAGGGAACAGGCTGTTCTCTGGGAGGCTGCAAGCTGTCTCTTCTAGCAAAGAAAGAGAAAAGGTGAGTAAAACATTTCTTGGGTTTTTTTTAACAAGCTTCTCATGGTCACATACCAGGGGCTGGATATCCAGACCAGGGTTTCAAGCTTCTCCTTTTAAATGTCATTATTTTGTCCCCTCTTAGGGAGAGTATGCTTTGAGCACTGTTGCCTGCTTGGGTGCATTAGTTAAGTAAAAACTTACTTGCCCGTGTACTAATGAATCGATGACATGGAAACTTCAGCTCAGCCCTGCCCAACACACCATGAGTATACTCTAAAGATGTTCGCTGCCATGAATTCTACCTGACGTCACCATGCCGAGTGGATCTATTTTCCACCAAAAGCAAAGAAAATGGATATTTGGGTTAGTTCTACAGTCTTACTACAGTTAAGGGGT
The DNA here is from genome assembly GCA_004026545.1 of Mormoops blainvillei. NCBI lineage: Eukaryota > Metazoa > Chordata > Mammalia > Chiroptera > Mormoopidae > Mormoops > Mormoops blainvillei. Next base: position 23,966 of record PVJD01013916.1, on the reverse strand, counting down.
TTTGGAAAAAGTTCAAAGATTCCTTTGCAGAACCATGGAGCACTGCAGCTCCTGGGAACCCATAGCAGGAAGTACTTACATAGACTTTGGGCCCTCCCAACTGAGCGCTGACGAGGTATAAACTGCTTCTGATGCGGGCTTGCAGAAATACCCTGTAAGGCTTCTTAGTTGTACCTGGAGGAGAGGAGGGAAAGCCTGCTTGGTATGGGGAACGGAGATGCCTCAGTGGGGCTGCTGCACCAGAGATAAGATGGCATTGATCGAAGCACATATTCTGGAGCCTGGGTACTTATATTTGGCTGCAGGTAAGTTCGTGGACCACCGCATCAGAATCTCCTGGGGAGCTTTTTAAAATGCTGATTTATAGGTACCACTCTGGGATTTTAATGGAATCTCAGGCAAGGGGCCTATAATATGCATTTAAATACGTTCCCAGGGGATTCTGAGGCATCTCCACCTTGAGATCCCCTGTCAAGTACTCTGCACTGCCAGGCATGGAGGAGAGGGCTGGTTTATGAATGAAGACAGCCCATCCTCAGCAAACGGCTGTTGACCACCAGCAGCCCCCCTCTTGTATTATGCGCTACCTTGGTGTTTACCACATGCCCTGACACCCAGAGTTTAATTCTGCCCTCCTAGGCTCAGGGAGGTGGCCGAGGGTGGCAGAGCTGGTCAGGGGTGGAGGGACCTCAGACTTTCCACATCCTGACCGTCCTCCCCTTTTTAGGTCTCTTCCCCACAACTTGCCCTCCTCATCCACACTCCAGCCAAACGGACCACGTGAAACCTTTTGCCCTATATCTTCCCCACTCTTGCCAGGGGATACCTTCCCACCCTCACCACATGGTGCTGTTTCATCCTTTGAGGCACAGATGGCATTGACATCCATTGCCCACATATTGGAGGGGCTCTGACAGGGGCACAGGGGAATGTAAACCTTATCCACTAAGAGTAAAATGGCGGAGCAGAGAGGGGTGCTAATCCAAAACCGTGCCACCTGCAGCCTGACTGGCAACATGCCGAGGCACTACTCAAGCATGTGTTCAAAGCCCCAAGCTCACTCCACTTTCCCAGCTCTAGAGGGGGAAACACACGCTTCCCCAACACCTGGACCCTCAGCACTTGCTGAAGGTGACACTGTGAGCCCAACTTACCTGCCCGTCATCCTCCTGCCAGCCTCCGTGGAGGCCTGGCAGCCTGTGACCTTCGAGCTGAGCTCTCCTAACTCAGAGCCACCAGGCCTCCACTCCTCTGTTGAGCTGCTCAAGTTCCAAGAAAGAATGGAATGAGCAGGATGCAGACTTAAGGCACCTGGAAACACCACTGACTTTGGGTGGGCTTTCTGCTCCTGCTGGCGCCACAGCCCCCAACAAAGGGGCAGCCCAGACTAGGGTGGCTGCTGTTACCTTCCAGACCAGGGCTGCCCGGTGGTGCCAGTGTGGGATGTGAAGCGCGCTGCCTGGCCCGACAGTCACTCCCCTCCTCCCCGCCTCGCCCCATCCTCCCAGTTGATGCCACTCAGCTCCTTCCTCTGACCTCATGAACCCAGCCCTGTTTTAAGAATCCCCAGGTCACGTGGTCCAGGCACCAGGCAACGTCTCCAGAGGTGTTCCCCAGGTCCGTTCTTCCTCTTCCTTAGCCGGAGGAAAAGGGGATCAAGAGCTCCCCCAGCTCCTCCAGTGGGAGCCATTGTAGCCCCTTAAGATACACCTCAAGGTGCCTAACAATTCATCCTGTTCTGTCCTTGGTTGGTCTTACCCTTAGGCTCTGAGGGGCAGGGTACACTGATAGCCAAAGCTCTGTCACTGAAGCCAAGGGCTCAGTTCCCTTGCTGGTCCCTCCACTCACAAGTAGGAACGGCCCCTTCACCTCCCTTGCCTCAGCTCTCTTATTTGTTAAGTAGGGTCTAAGCCTGTACCTAGTTTGGGGACTGTTGTGAGATCTGATAATAGATGTTGAAGAAAAGGCTTCAAAGACTGTATAAAGATAACGAGATCTTAAAATGTTTCCTTTCCTGCTTGTAAGTCATACATACACACACACACACACACACACACACACACACACACAAACGGTAAAAATTTTGTAAAGTACAGAAAACACTAAGGGAAACATCATCTATAAACCCACCACCTGAGCAACTCTGATCATTTCTGGCTTATTTCCTTCTTCATTTTTTTAACAATATTTTTCATAGTTGAGATCATTCTCTATTTGTGATTTTGAATGGTCTTGGGGTCTTGCTTTCTTTTTTAACTCAACATAGCATGAACACATTCCTATGTTATCAAAAAAGTCTTCCTAAAGATAATATAACTACATGATGTAGGTAGTGAACATTTTTGAACATAAAGCTTTTTATGCATTTTGAATTACTTCTACAGGATAACTGCCCAGAAGTCAGATCACTGGGCAAAGATATGAATATTTTAAGACTCTTCTTGCATGTTGTGGTTATTGTTACCTGAGTTGGAAACTGAAGCTCAAAATTGAAATAATTTGTCCTAGTCCACACAGCAAATCTTCAGGAAGCTCAGGACAAAACAGAGGGCAAGACATTCATGTTCTGAGGCCTGTGCTTAACAACACAGCCAAACATACACAGGCTGCTACTGTCCTGCAGTGCATCTGATCATTTGCACTGATGAGGACAAACAGCCCTGTGGGTGATCAAACACAGAACAAAGGCTGGTGCACAGAACGATTCGCCTGGAGTTTGGGACACCTAGGTTCCACTGGGGGCTCCTCTGCTAACTGTCACTCTGAGGAAGTCCCTTTGGCCTCAGCTTCAGCCCTGTAAGATGAGGCACTTGGACTGCTCATCTGCCCAGATACATCACTACCAAAGCAAAAAGAGAAACATTTTTGTTTTGTTTCTGCATAAAAAGACCAAAGATAATTAATTTGCTCCAGTTCAATGTAATTGTTTGCCTTTTTGGCCATAAAACTGATCCAGCTGGACCCCAAAGCCAGCAGGTTGGGGTTAATAAGACAGCCAGCTGCAGAAAACATGCCCCAAGCCGAATCTGCCAGCGTGTGGCAAGAGAATGCAGTCCTTTCAAGATCAAGTCAGATGGTCGGAAACACGGCTCAGTGCTATTTCTTGGCACCAGGCTCCGCCGTCAGCACTGTAAACAGATCCCACTAACTTGGCCCTGGGGCACCAGCACCAGCAACCCAGGGCACCAGGCTACTGCCTGTCCCTGTATGCGCACAAGTGTTCTGATGGGCAGCTGCCCAGGGTCCACGGGGCATAGAGAATGGTGCTCTGGGTTGTTTTCCCAAGTGTGCAGAAACTTGAGATGCCACATCAGCAGTTGTGAAACCACAGTCAACTGGACAAGGTGGGTGGGGCAGCTGTTTGTCGGAGACAGACCACCGCTTCCCAGGAGTCAGAGACCAGTTCCTCTGCTCTGGGCGCAGGTCAAGTACCGGAATCTGTGGGAAACGGGCACTCCTGCACCAGCCTCTCAGTCCAGGGGTCAGTAGAGGGCCAGCGGACTGGTGGATACATATTCCACATCAACTCTGAGCCTGGAGAAATGTTTGCCCCATTGGTGGGAGATCTGTCTCTTCTCTTCCCGTAAGGGGAGTGTGAGTTCAGGGAAGAAACACAGACTGGCTGGTCCGTGTGAACATGTGCACATGGAGTGACGGGAAGCCAAGTTGCTGACACTGAACAAGCCATGTAACATGTTATTTACATAAGTAAAAGCACATGTACACAGAACAACGTACTTTTGGCAAAAATGTATTCCAATGAAAAGATAAACATAAACACATTAGGAAGGTGATCTGTGGGTAAAGAAAGGGAATGGTGGAGGGCGTGGGGGTAACCATCTTTTGTCCTTGAAAAAGAGATGCCAACCTTGCAGAGATCAATGGTGAGATGTGCTGTGAACTGAGAAATAGTTTTAACTCAGCCCTCTGGACTTGAAGTCCAAATTTTTTAAAAGAAAAGGAAGAAAAAGAGACCAAAGTAAACCAAACCCAGGACACAGCTCTTAAGAGTGGCTTTGGAAGGGCCAGGAGTTTGTTTTTATAAAGGGAGGAGGTAATTTGAATCCACGTGGGACAGAGAGGCTCAGCTACCTTTAGTTCTCAGTCCTGGAGGCACATTTGAGCCACCATGCGGAGCTTTTAGAAGACATCAGATACCTGCTTAGTTGGCTTGGGGTGAGCCCAGGCTTTGATATTGAAAAATAACCCAGTGGGGCTGATGAGAGCCAGAGTTCAGAGGACTGATCTAAAGTATCTCTGATGTGCCTTTGGGCTCTGGCATTTGGGATACTCTCAGAGTGTGATGGGGAAGAGAGAATGGGGTGTGGGGGGTGTGGGGGAGAGTGGGCTTGCCTAGAGCTGGAGGAAGCAGACTTTTTTTTTTTTTTTTTTGAGAGGAAGGGTCATTTGGCACCAGAGAAGAAGAGTGACTCACAATGAGGCCCTGTTTTGGAAAAGGGAGCAGAGGAGAAACTGGAGTGGAGGAGGGGTGTCCAGTGGAAGCCTGGGAGGGGGAGGGGAGAGAGTAATGACAGGGTCAGAGGCAGTGGTGGGGATTGGGGCCAGGGTGACCACCGTGCTGAAACCCTCATGGTCTCACGTGATGAGAACGCTGAGCCTCTGAGAGAAAGTAACTTCTCCAGAAATGGGTCTTCAACCAGGACCTCCAACCTCAGAGCTCCTTCCACTGTCCCATGAGCCCCCAGCTGCTGCTGAGTCTCCCTGGCCCTGCACCTACCTGGCCAGTGCCCGTCACAGAGGCAGAGAGAAGCATGCCAGAGGGAGGTGGCAAGTGATTTGGGCTTCTTCAGAAAAAATAAAGAAGAGTTTAGAGAGTATTCTGACTAGTTATTATTGTTTATTCCTTTCCCTTCTTCGAGCAGATGTTTTCCTTCATTACAGTCTCCGTTGCGATCTGAAATCAGTTCTTCTTTTCTTCTTTATCCCTTCATTCTGGAAGCTCACTTGTTTTAGCTCTTTCAGTGTTGCCAGACAGGCTTGTGGATTGTCCTAACAATTCTTAATTCCCTGAAGCTCTGATGGTCTGTTTGACTGCCCTAACGAGAAGGGAAGTGTGTGGAGTGAGGGTCTGAGGGGGATGGCTGAGAATATTTGGTTTCACCCAGAATACACGGAGTGCCATGTGCCCACCTTGCTAAATGTTTTCCCATTTGCTCAATTTTTACATCTAAAACAAGTAAGCAAAGAGAAGTTAACACAATTTCCCAAGTTATACACAAGTTATAGGGGGAGATTGGTCTCACTCTTGTGTGCCCTGCTTGGGGTCAGGCAGCACATCACAGATGCCCATCAAATGCTCACAAAGGGAGCAGCCAAGCTGAGACCTGCCTCAGGACTTCTGACTTCCAGCCCAGTGTTGGAACCCTGGGCACAGGCCAGTCCAGCCCCTGCAGACCATCCTGTTTATTCCTGGACCTGGTCAGGCCTACATACAGCTCTGAGCTAGCGTGGTGTTGGGTACAGAGCTGGTGCTCAGTCAGCATTCACTGGACAGCCCTTACAGCTCTGTCCCTGGCTGCCTTGGCCCTGATCATCAACTTTCTGTTAGGATGTGTTGGCAGGGAGCCTAAAACCAGGGTAGATCACGTAAAGAGTTCCAGAAAGAAAACTAGACTCTCGGGGCTGGGAGGCAAATGAAAGCGTCATCCAGTTTTAATGCCCCCTTTTCTCACTCTCTCCTCACTGCCAAACACACACACACAGGTTGCTTCTCTTCTCTTTCTTCAGACACATACACATTCTCCCATTGGTTGGTTGGACTTGTAGGTGTATTTCTAGTTCACTCGTGTTTATTATTGCTAATGGGAAGAGACTACATAGAGAGGCCACATGTAGGTGTTCTAGCAACAGTCCAATTAAATGCTGATTCAACTGACTGTCAGAATTAATCGCTAGACATGTAAGTGAAAATACCTCTGTATAATATACAATGATTGAATTATAAACAAAGTATTATTGGAGCTCAAGGAGAGAGCCACTAATTATCAATGGTGGGACATCAGGGAATGCTTTATTGAAGAGGTAGCAAGTAGGATGGGCCTTAAAGAATGGCTAGGCTCTGGGCCTTCCCATGGGTATAATGAGTTAGTCTAGAGAAGCTATGTCATGACCATGGTCATGGTGGACCTAGGACACCAGGCTAACTTCATTCAACCAGGAAGCCCCTGGAAGCCCCGGGGTGCCCAGCAGGGTGGTAGAGCAGGATGAATTCTTGGCCACTGGATATTCTTCACTTGTTCCAGGGACTTTGAACAAGGTATCAAGTTTCTCTGGCCAGTTTCTTCATCTATCAGTGAAGGACAGGACACAGGGAGGGTGCTGAGGTAGTGCAACAGGAGGGACTAGATGACATTGTGCTGGGTGTTAGGGATGTTGGTTAGATCTACTGCCACTTACATTGTAGGGCCTTGGGCTAGCTAGTCTCACTGAGTCTCACTGAGACTCAATTTCCTCGTCTGTAAAGAGGGATGGTAATCTCTATTCCATGCCTCATGTTTATCCATGGAGAAGAAGAGCTTTGTGCTGTTTTTCATTTCCCACTCCTAGGTTATTCTCTACTACACTGCCTCCAGGTCAGCTGTTTCATTCACCCATTCAATTATTCATTCATTGGTTGATGTGACAAATGCTTATAAGCACATATTTCATACACAACATGGCAGAGGCACTGGGGAAACTCTCTGAGAAATGCCAAACCAGAGTAACAAAGGTGAGTGCTATGATGATCACCAAGACCAGCTGCTCAGGACGCCCTGGCATTGCTCTGAGAATGTCTCTTTCTGCTTCCACCCTTCAGTGGCTTTCCAAGGAAGTGCGCGTTTGTTCCAGTTACTCTTGCCGCTTAACAAACCCACTACGTGAGCTGACCATTTGAGAAGTGGTGTAAAACAACCATTATCTTGCTGATTTTGAGAGTTAGGAATTTGAACAAGGCTCACTCCATCACATCTAGAACCTTGTCTGGGAAGACATGAAGACTAGGGATGACGCAACAGCTTGGGGCTGGAAGTATCTGGAGTTACCTTCACCTACATGTCCAGTGATAGATGCTGGCCATCAGTGGGGCAGTTGCCAGAACACCTACACCTGGCCTTTCTCTGTGATCTCTCATCCTAAGCCATCTTGGGCCTCTTCAGAGTGTGGCGACTGGGTTCTAAGAGAAAGTGTGCCAAAAGAGAAAAAGGGAAGTGCAAGGCATTGTACGACCTAGCCTTGGAATTCACATGATGCTGCTTCCTTTACGCTTTAGTGATTGAGGCAGTCACAAAGCTCTGTCCGGGTTCAAGGGGAGGGGATAAAGTGGGAGGGGTGCCAATATTATATTTTAAGAAGAGCATGTAGGGTATACCTGTTATAACAACCTTTGAAAAATATAATCTATCACAACATTCCTTACCTTGGCACTCACAGCCGCTGCCAAGTGCTCCTAACAACATCTCCTGCCACCGCTAAGCATGAACCCCCACCCCAGGCAGGCAAACCTCGCTGCACTCAGAATATGTCATCCTCATCCCAGCCTGTGAGGTTTGGACCCTGTGCAGCTCTTACCTCACTCTTCTTTCTCATTATTCAAGTCCTATTTCCCAAAGGATTCCTGGTGTGTTTGAGTAGCAGTTAAGACAAGAAAGGAAGCCTCTTAGTAAATATAGTTCTTGGGGTCTTCTTAATTGCTTCTTTCTTAAAATTAGTAAAATTTCTACAATGCTGAGAATTATTGCATCTGAAAAATATCTACCAAGCATGGGCATGTCTCCTTCAACTGTAATCATTGCATGCATACTCATGAAATTCAGGTTCTTTATCTGTTCCAGACAGAAATAATGACTATAATAAATTAAAGTCAGCTTGCTTTAAAAACAAATGGTGTGGCCGACAATAGATGTGTAAATGTGTTTATACTTACTGAATTTTTTCAGCCTTGTTCCATTTCAGCTCATTAGACTTATGACTAACGAAGACCTTGGCCCACATAGCTCACTATTTGCTCTCCAACTAAATCAGGGGCCAGGCCCCTGCCTCTTATGCCAACCCCAGTCCCTGGGAGTTCTGAGCATCTAATAGAGTTCAGGAAACACTCAGTGGTTCCTTGATGGAAAAACTGAAACACACAAGGCAGTCAAGCTGTGCAGATCCTCTCCATTCCAGCTGGAGATGCCAGTCTCCTCTGAGCACAACAGAAGCAGCTAACAGTGGGCAGAGCTTTACATTTGACAAGCAGCCTTCGCATCCATTCCTCACTCATAATGCAGTGAGGCACAGATGGAAGGTGTTTTTGTCCCCATTTTATGGCAGAGGAAACTGAGGCTCAGAGAGATTCAGGGGCTTTGGCAGGATCAATGGTTCTCATGTTGAGAAGAAGAACTTTGTGCTGTTTTTCATTTCCCACTCCTAGGTTATTCTCTACTACACTGCCTCCAGGTCAGCTGTTTCATTCACCCATTCAATTATTCATTCATTGGTTGATGTGACAAATGCTTATAAGCACATATTTCATACACAACATGGTAGAGGCACTGGGGAATCAGTGTAGAGCTAGGTAAAGTCCTGCTGTGTGGTCTAGAGGGAGAGATTGAAAGAAATACTTAATTATATCAATAAGAGAATTGGACATAATGGCAAATGCTGCCAAGAAAATAGAACGGAGTAATGGGATAGAGAACGGCTAGGGTGACTGAGGCAGGGCAGGAAAGAGAAGCTTTTTTAGGTAGGATTGTCAGGGAAGGCTTTCCTGAGAAGGTAAGATGAGAACTAATGACAAGGAACCAGCCATTGAAAGATCTGGGGGAGAAGAATCTCATGAATAGAGTACAGCAGGTACAAATGTACCTGAAGCAGAAAGAGGCTGGTCACGCCAGAGGGGCAGAAAGTCCAGTCAGACTGAAGCACCTTGAGCAATGGAGGGAATGGAAGGGACCCGCAGGTGTAGGCCTTGTAGGCTAAGAGGGGGTAAAGGAGAGCGTGAGCCAGCTAAGGGAGAACCCGCAGGGCTTGTTGCCCTTTACATCACCTGAGGGTGCCTGCAAGACTATGGCATTTGTTCCTAAGTTGTGTTTATTCCCAAGGTAATCTTAAAGGTAAAAATATATCTCTGATCACTTCAAAGCCTAAACATAGCAACTATGTGCATCATTCCGGTTTTTTTCCCCACTCTCTCCATCTGTCAACGAATTTTGATTTGCTTTCAGGTGCTGTCATTAATTATATTAACATGAATTCTCTGTCAGTATCCAAATTATAAATTCATTATAAAATTTCCAATCCAGCTTTCTGTTTAAAATTCCATGTTATTTTTATGATTCACCAATTTATGTTTTAATTATACTAAATTTAAAAATACCTGGGACCTTCAGAAAAGCACCAAGAATAAATTTTAAATCTCTGATAAAGGGTGTGATTGATTTAAAAATGAAGGTCACCTCTCATTCTGCACTAAATGCAAGGTGGCCTTTTAGCAGCTTCCCTGGTTCTGCTGTTTACTTTGGGTCAAGCAATTTGTCTCTCTGAACTTTAGATTCCGTTTCTGCTCAGTAGAGGTTCACTTTAAAGGACTGTAATGAAAATTAAATAAGTTAACACATGTGGAGCACCTAAAACAATGCCCACCTCAGGCTAGATGCTCAAAACTATTAGCTCTGTAGCCCTAAGACCCCCACCAGGGCTGGGTATCCAGTGGGTATTTCTTCAAGGAATGTTTACTTGCTTCTAAAGAATATTCTAGCAATCAAATCTACTCATAAATTAAGTGTGCCCTGTCTAAGCATCATATCAAATAATTTTCCAGGAACTTCTAGAAACTTGGGAAAGCCCCTTCCAACCCTCTTAATCTATTTTCCCTGAAGATAACTCAGATGCCTTCTCTGGTCCCTGTGATTTAATTTCAGTTACCCATCACAGTTTTATTGAGTTTATATCTGTTAGTCTATGCCAGGCACTGTACTAGATGCCATGGCACAACAGTGAACAACATGGCCATGGCCCCACCCTTCCCAGGATGGTGAGCCCCCAGCCTCCTGGATCTCTGATGTGCAACATTACTGTCACCCTTGCCCTCTGAATCGAGGAAATGGGGAACCACTCTAATCCTATTTCTGACAGGGTTGCCTGAGGAATTGGGCATGTGTGAAAAGGACTAAGTGAGGAGAATGTGGGATTCCTAGGACCTCTGTTGGATTCAATCTGCAACGTGGTCAGTCCCTCCTAGCTTTTGTTTTTAGATACTGGCATTGGAGAAGCTTCCTGGAATTTGGTGACTGCCCAACTCCCTATTTACCTCTGACGTCAGAGCCATGCTGGCCAGCCTGAAAGAGGGATGTCAAGAAGCAAAACAGCATCCCTGGCTACCTAAGTCACTGCACCACCTTCTTTACCCGTTCAGATGGACAGACACACTGACACGGGAGTAGACCTGCTAGAGTCTTCATTAAAATGAGTTTCCCCAAATCGAAAACAAATTCTCCTGAAATGCAGGAAGCACATACAGGAGCCAACTCCTTAAATTAAGAATAACAACTTACTTTGCATGCTTTTTAGTTAGAAGCTTTAACCGGCACTCGGCAACAGGTTATCTCCAAGTCATGACTGGTAAGAGTGGATGGAAAAGAAGATAGTCTTTCATAACTATGTCCTTACCCCCTGCACCCTCCATTCTGGCCTAGTCACCCTTACACACACAAATGCACGCGGATGCACACACACTTTCCAGCTTCATTCCAGTCTGTCTTGGTTGCTGTAGGTATGTGCTGCCCCTCCCCCACCCTGTCATTGCATCAAACCAAACCAGCAACCATGTTTATTCATAGGCTGACCTTCAGGGAAAACAGACTTCCTGAATATGCTTCCTAAACTTCCTATTATGCATAAAGAACACATTGTCCTTTCAAAGCCAGGACTGAGACCTAATATTTGTCCCATGCATTACCACATTACACAGTTACCAAGCATGTGGACTGCCTGTAAGTAGCCTTGCAAGTTCCTCAATAATATGAAGTCACAGTCACTTCTGCTCTGGCTAGACACATACAACCTGAACTTACAACTATCTTGTTGACTGATGAGCATGTGTCAGCCCTATGGGGCCACAGCTTCCCCAAAGGTAGCTCCCAACATTGCACTCCTATGCTAAGGAACCACTTGTGGGCAACATAGTTGTCCATCCCTGGGAGATGGGTAAACAAAATGTAGTGGAATACTTCATGAAGAACAGTGCAGCAGTTAGAAGTCATTGTCTAGTTGCACACACAGCACTGTGAGTGGACCTTAAAACCATAGTCCCAAATCAGACATTAGAAGTAGAATGAGATAGAGAAAACCCAAAATTATTTACATACATTAAAACAACACTCATTCTAAGCAACTAAACAATAATGCACCTTCTACAAGAACACGTACAAACAAAAAGATAGTCGTCAAACATACTGGAGTATGTTGCCCACAGATGGGGAAATGACAATGAATAAATAAAACAAGAGAGAGAATTTGTAGGGACCAATGATGATAATGTGTCATGAACTGAAGAGTGTGATGAACTCAATTCTCTCCACTGAAAGACAAAAAAATAAAAAAAGAAGAACATGGAAATATCTGAGCTGGCCCAGGTTTCGATTCCCAACCTCAGCTCCCCCTTTCCACTCAAGTCAGACAGGATGACCGCCCCACGCGCAACACTGCTGAGTCCTAGCCTTTGATTACTCTGCCCTTTGCATAGCCAAGCCCATTCCATCTTTCAATGTCCAGCCCTCATGCCACATCCTCCAGAGGTTCCTGCCACCTCCCTGAGCAGCCAGGTACTTCCTCTGCACCACACTGCAGGTGTGATCAGTGTGCCTGGAAGCGTGCGCTTATTTGCAGGCAGACATGGTCCTAGTAGAGCCTCAAGGGTAGGGTTGCTCTTTTCAGGGGTTAGTGCTGCAGTGGCACTTGGCGCCTTTGGCCACCTGCAGTCCTGGATTCCAAGTCATGATTTCTAAGTACTCCCTTCAAAGGGTTTACCCAAAAGGAGCCCTGACTCCCACGGAGATGCACTACTTTTCCAGGAAACTCATCACAAAGAAGAGGCACACAGATATTTTTGATGAATTGCTAAATAACAGGATTGCTTCCATGAGCTGTTCTATGGTTAAGCCCTTGGCCCACTCCCCATGCCCAAAAGGGCTCTCTGTCCTTCCTTCCTGCAAGACCCAAGGTGTAGCCAGCTCGCCTCTCCCCTGTAAAACCACCCTGAGCCCCTTTATCCTCTGGGTTTCCTCTAAAATTTCACCTGAGTGTGAAAACCATTAACCTGTTATTCCTGACGCACGCCACCACCCTCCATGCCCCAGACCCCAGGCCACAAGTTCTACAAACATAAAGATCCTGTAGTTGGAAACTTGGGGAAGTCATGAAAGCTCCCTTCCCCACCTTCAGCTTGTATGCCATCAGCGAACACGTATATTTGAGGACATATTATATGGCTGGTACTCATTTTAGCTCTGGACAAAGATTCTGTCCTTAACTTCCTTATTCATCTCAGCATCGTCCAATTTTAGCAAGAATCCTGCTAAGTCATTTTAACCATAATCCCCCATCCTCTATCTGATCGCTCTTGAGATCTAAACAGGTTCCTCATCCTCCACCAGTCCCCAGTGATGTCTGATCACCTTTAGTCTCCCTTCAGCAACAATCCTATTAAGCCAATTTAGACAGAATTCACTCTTATCTCTGGTGCCAATTCTTAGTAATTTTCTATCTATTGACAGCCCCCCACTCCGCTCCTTGGCTATAAATTCCCACTTGCTTATGCCATATTCGGAGTTGAGCCCAGTCTCTCTCCCCTACTGTAATGGTCCCTACACCTATCACAATGGTCCCCCCTGAATCAAGTCTACCTTAATATTCTTTAGCAGGTGTGACTGAATAATTTCTTCGTCAATAGGATGTGATGGTTAGTAAAAGCAGGCTAGGCCTGCCCTCAAGGGGCTGATTAATAATCTACTACTTTCCGCATGAGGGGCCACCGCCACCCACTTTCCAAATAAGCAAAAGTGAATTTTGCCAAATTCCATTTCCATTTTCCTGGGGCCTGTGCAGCATTGGCAGCAAAGGAGTGACTGGCCGGAGACCAGCTGCCTAGAAGGCCCTGCCAGGGCTGGTGCAGAAGGGCCAGCGTTTCTATTCCCAGGACTTGGCTCCCGACCAGGATGGCATCTGCTCTGAGTTTGGAGCACAGCACACACTAATGGGCCGGTGGCTTCGTGGCACTTTCAGCCTATCAATGGAGTTTTCCTTTTTTTCTTTTTTTCTTTTTTTAATAGAGTTTTTCTTAAAAAGCAACTCCTGTGTTTATTGGGTTTCTGCCCTGGATCTGGCTCACTAGAAATTTCCTTAAGGATAGGAGAGCTCAGAGAACCATGCAGGACCTGAGTGTGGGGGGCTGGTGACATAGGACATTCTAGCCCAGTGCTCACCCCTACCACTCAATGCCCCACTGCTTTCCTGAGTGGCACTGGCCCTTTCTGAGCCCCTAGGCAAGACGCCAGGGGCCTTCACCTCAGTCAGGTGTTACTACCTTGCCGTGTGGCCAGGGCCACATCCCTTCGCTCTCTAGGCTGATATGCTACTGGATGTTTTTTTGAACAGGTAAAATTAAGAATTGCAAAGGGACAATTTTAATCTCTGTAAAAATGTGAGCCCCTATGGGAGCTCTCTGTGCTTCCTGCTCAGTTTCGCCAGGAATCTAAGACTTATCTAAAAAACAAACAAACATGTTAAGCCCTATAGGTAACCCTGAGCAAGTAGCCCTAGTTCTAATTAAAACTCTGCTTCATTCTCTGTGGTTTGGGGAAGTAGAGAAGCTTCGCTAAGTCTCATATCCCCTGTTCTACCCACTGTGGCTACTATGAGAATCAAATGAATGGGTTTTTTAATACTGAGTTAATTATAGAGCACTGCTCCTCTGGGAGGGCTTCTTGTTAATAGTATTTGTCACTTATTAAAGACACTGAAGTCTGATTAGCCAGTCCCAAGTTGGCAGAAATTTTGCAGCTCTTGGGAGAGCCCTAGGGAAAGGATGGGCAGATGCCTTACAGGCACCACATGTTCAAAACCGAGTAGGAGAAAGAGACAGAGGAGAAGGCGCAGGGAGAAGAAGAACAGAAGAATGGAAGGAGCCGAAAAATCAGAAGCAGAAGCAGCAAAAGAGGAAGAGGAAAAGGAAGGAAGAGGAGCAGAAATGGAAGGAGAAGCAGCAGCAACAGCGGGGAAAAAAGCAGACGAGGCGGCCGTTGCCAAAGCCGAGGCGGAAAAGCCGAAGCAGAGGTAAGCGAATCAGAGGGCAAGGGAGCAGAGGGAGGAGGAGGCGGAGGAGGAAAGAAGGAGAAGACAACAGTAGTCTCAGAAGGAGAAATGACAGAAGGAGGGGGGAAAGCAGAACTGGAAGAAGAAGAAGCCGCAGAAGTTAATTTAAATGAGCAGAAACACAGAAGCAGAGGAGGAGGAAGAGGAAACGGAAAAGGTAGCAGTGGAAGACACAAAAGCAGGAGGACAAAGACGCAGAAGTTGAAGCAGCTGCAGAAGCAGAAGACGCACAAGCAGAGGCAGAAGTGAGCGACGCATAGGAGGAGAGAGTTGAGGAAGAAGGAGGAAAAAGAAGAGGAAGAAGTTGAGGAAAGAGGAGGAAGAATTAGGGGAGAGGAGGAGGGAGACAAGGGTGGAAGTAGTAGTAGAGGAAGGAAGAGAAGCATTAACAGGGGGAAAAAGTAGCTGAGGAAAAAAGTAGAAGCAGAAACAGGAGCAGAAAGGGCAGAAATAGAAGCAACAGCCTAAAACATAAGCAGGAGCTGAGCCCCAGGTAGAGGCGGGGCGTCCACAGGGTTAAGCAGGAGGGGCCGCAGGGCTGGCCAGGTTGCCTGTGTGCTGTCAGCTCTCTGAACCCGGGGTCCCTCCTGGAGACAAAGAGGCATGTCAATCAGTGAGATGTTCTTGCAATCCTAATAGTTTGGGCCATGAAGATGAGGTGGGGGGCCAGGCAGAAAAATGTTCCCTGGAAAAAAGACAAAAAGGAAGGAATGAACTTGGATCGCGCACCTTCTGTGGACCAAACAGGCAGGGGCAGCTCAGTCCCTGCTTTCCCTGAGCACGCAGTCTGGGGCCGGGGGGCGCTCTTGTTCAGAAGAGGGGCGGGGGTGGCTCAGGCCCAGAATTTGGGAAACACAGAAATGTCAGAGAGGCTTCAGAAAGGGTCCAGATTTGGGTCAGAGTTAGCGGGTGGAGATGGAATTTAATAAGTGGAATTAGGGTGAGGAAGAAGGGCTCCCATCCCAGGAAAGGTGTGTGCGGCGAGCTCTCGGCATCAGCCAAGCTGGTGGCCTGGATGACTCACTCAGGCGCAGGGCCGAGGAGGGCAAGCATCGCGGTGGGCCATCCTGACAAGCCCGGGCCTGTGAAGTAATTCTCTCCCAGCCAAGACGCTGATGACATGAAGGTCAGGCCTGTCATGGAACAATATTCCTGCTGGTAGAGAGGTGGCCACTGGGCTGTATCTCATCTCACTGACTGACAGTGCCTGCCAGGCAACCAGAGGGACCCCAGAGAGCTGCAGAGAAGGTGCCCCCAGGCCCTGGAGAGTGAGGTTGATGGGAGGAGACAGAGCTAAGGCTGGCCAGTAGCTCTCTAGTGTCCCCAGTCCTCTGCAGGCCTTGCTCGTTACAGAAGCCAGCTGGGCTTCAGAGAGGCCTCCAAGTCTAGTGGGGGTGTCAGCCTATCCCCAGAGCAGACACCTCCTCTAATCCTCTCGGTCTCTGGGAAACAGATTTCCCAGAGCTGCTTTTTGAACAAAGTGTGGCCCAGCGTAAATGAGAATCGAGCCTCGAACAGAGAATCCCAGGCCCTATAGAAATCGAGGATAGTGTGGAGCCCCCCTCATACTTCCCCTGTTCACCCCAAGGACGCCAGCACTCATTTCCTGAGCCCTGTCCCAGCCAAAGCCTATAAAGATGCTCCCTCCTGAAAACCCGTGGCAGCATGGCAAGGAAACCAGCAATGTAGCCATCGTCTGATGGGGCCACCACAGACTCCACTGTTCTGGAGAGCGTGGAGGAAGGATCTGTTACCCGCATCAGTGTGTGCATGGGAGAGAGAGTTGGGATGAGGAAAGCTGGGGAGATCCAAGCGGTGATGGGGTCTGCCACTGAGGAAATGCCAAGTGATGACAAAAATCAGGGTAACATGGGGAAATCAGAGGTGATAAGGAAAGGACAGGAACAAAATTCCTCAGTTTGCCAATATGAGAAAGCTTCTTAAGCCTGGTGAATATTAATTGGAAAATGCTTGGTGATACATTTCTCTCCACAGCATCCGGCAAGTGCTGGGCACGGAGAGAAGGCATTTGCCGGCAGCACACTGTGGGGGCATGGAGCCCTTGGCTTGGCAACCAGATTGCCTCTCTGAGCTTCAGCCTCAAAATCCGGAAGATGGTCCCTCCCTCCCACCGTAGTTACTCCAAGCAAATGTCTTAGAGCAGAACCCGGCAGATTGTAAATGCTCAGTAACTCCTAGTCATTATATTATTAATGCAAGTACTTAATAAATACCTACTATTTGAATGCTTAGAAAAATTATATTAAAACCTGAATGAGTAGCACAAATTTATATTCTGAGCAGGTCAAAGGTGAAGGTGTTTCAGGGATAACGGGGCTATTTGCCTTCAACATGATGTCAGTAAGAGAGGCTAGGACCATTTTCTCAAACCAGTCTTATCTTTGAGTCTTACTTACTTTGGGTGAAATAACTACCCCAAATTACCTTGTATCCACCTGTGTTCTTTCCAAGTTTGCAATTGCAGTAAAATCTGTGACTTTTTGAGTCACTTAATGGCAGGCCATGCTGTCTCTCCCACCTCTCCCATATTTTGAGATCTACAGATGAAAGAAATTGTTATGCTGTAGGAGGATCAATGCTCTGAAACTTCTCTGAGTGAGGGAAGAAGGAGGCCTGACCTCTGTGCGTTATGCAGCCAAATCACGAGATCTCTCGACTTGCCATCCCTGGCCAGGTATTCAATCCAACTGTCCATTCTACTTCATCTCTGCCCCCACCACCCTGGTCCAAGCTAAGGTTGTGGCTCTCCTAGAGTCCGATAACCTTAATAGTCTCACCCACAGCAGCCAGAGAGGTCTTTTCAAAATGCAGATATGATCATGGCAGATTGCTGCTTGAGATTTCCATAGCTCTTAAAATATAAGTACACGTCCTGCTGTGCCCTCACAGGCAGCTCCACATGGTCCGACAGGTGCCCGACCACCACCCCACCTGCCTTTTCTCCTGCCCGGCCCCCTGTACTCCAGCCATTCCGGGCTCACTTTCAGGCTCTTAAGCAGACCCAGGCCTTCCCAGGTCCAGGTCCAGTCCCAGGGACTTTGCACAGATGTTCCCTTTACCTGGAAGATTTCCCTTTTACTCTTATCACCCTGACTCTTCACTTCCATTCACAACTCAAGTCACCTCTTAAGGGAAGTCTCCCCTGACCCTGTAGACTAGATCAGGTCTCCTGTTTCTAAGTGCTTGTGACATCCTATGTTTCTTTCATGTCACTTCTCACAGCTTATACTTACATATTTATTTGTGTGATCTTCCATTTCATGTCTTTCTCCCCCACGGGGTTGTAAACTGGGCAATGCAGGGACTACATCGGCTTTCTGTACCATTGCACACCACCACCCCTCCCGCCACTCCCGCCATGCAGCAGGAACCGGTTGATAAATACATATTGAGTTAATTTCATTTCATTTTCTAGGTATCTAGGAAATTAAGAAGCCCTTAGCATAATGAAAAGAGTACAGGAGTGGGTGTCCAGAGATCTGCATTTCAGCCGCACACTCTTCAAATTAACACTGTGACTCCAGGCAAGTCTCGACTCCCCTCGGGACAAGGAATTCTTAGAATGAAACCGAGAAGTTTCGGTTGTTTGGTCTCCCAGAGCCGTCCCAGCTTGGCCTATGGTTTTCTGTTGCTGAGTTCGGACTGTACTGATTTCAGACTCTTCCTCACCGAACAGATACTGGTACCAGCAGTGACATGGTAGAAGTGGAGGTGAGAATGATTATCCCTAAAGAAACAAATTCTCCTGATCTCTTTGTTGTCAGAATATTTGTGCTTGAAAGTGACTTTCACAACCAGAGCCAAGGGGATGCTTTGTCACCCCAGTTTGACTCTTGGTTCCATTACTTCAACCAGTGATTTAAACTTTCCATTTCCTTTTGAGACAGCCAGAAAGTGGGCAAAACACACCACAGCATATGCCAAACTCATGATGTATAGTCTATAGGCTAGCATTTTAACAAGGCAGGTCTCTAAAAATAAATTGTTTACAATTGTTGAAGTTGTTTTTGAAGATCAAATATGGACTTCTTGGGCACATTAGCTTTGAGGGTCTCCTTTCTGTCCAAGGATATATTTCATCCCCATTTATCTTTCATTTCTTCTAACTTCTATTCTTAGATCTCAAGAATTAGAATGTCTAGACTCCTTTTGCTCAGAACACAAAGTAATAATTATTCCCATTTTGTTTCCACAGTAGCAGTCCATGTCTCATATTTGCACACTTAATTTCCAAACATCATTTAAGTGCCACAGAGAGAAAATAGAGTAATTCAAGAGGATCAGATAGGAACCTGATTCCTGTCGCTCCCTGAACAAGACATTTTCTCTCAACAATTCAGAGGCTCTTGAAATTCGCACTTCCCTATACAAAGTGCTTTATGGGCCAGGGGAACAGTGTCTTTGTTGGGAATTAATTGTATACACATTCGCTCTTATTGAAACTACCCTGCAAGAAGCCTGGCAGACGGCCAGGGACCTCAGCCTCTGGGGCTGACACTCAGGGTCTGGGGCTTCTTAGTGACTGAGAACCTGAGCAGTGTTCTTGCTTAAAAGTTCCCTTTGCTGTGAGCAGTCCATGAGAAGTCACTGCAGCGCAGAGCAAGCTACATGCGGACGATGAGCTCTTCTGATGAAGTCATCCCACTATGGCGTCAAAGTCAGCTTCTTCGCATTTGTGCACATCCAATGAGCAGAAGAGCAGGATCATAGCCCCCTGGCTCAGTCCTAGACCATGAGCCTCCTTGAGGGCAAGAAGTTAACACGGTACCTGTCATGCAAGGATCTTCAAAGAATCCGCTCCCTATCTAGATGATACACAGGCAAAAGATGAGTCCCTTCTAATT
The DNA here is from genome assembly GCA_004026545.1 of Mormoops blainvillei. NCBI lineage: Eukaryota > Metazoa > Chordata > Mammalia > Chiroptera > Mormoopidae > Mormoops > Mormoops blainvillei. The sequence continues at coordinate 4,749 of PVJD01013916.1, read as the reverse complement.
AGGCTCTTGTAGCTTAATTAATTGGCTCCTGGTAACTTGTACAGGCAGCTTGAACATGCAAGAGAATTAAAATATGCCCCAAAGTGGTATTGTTCTCCATCCCTTGTTGGACAAGCTAAAGAATTTTAGACATTATTGTAAAACTGGTAGCCATTTACATTTTAATCAGCGGCGTAACTGAAATTCTGAAATTCTCACTATGCACTAGAAACAGAAAACTGAGAATAGTTTCTCTGAACAAGTTGGGAAATCTCTGCTGTAAAATCTATGATATTACAACACCTTGTTTCTTTTCAATACACACCAAACACTGATAATCTTCATCTCTCAAGTCTCGATGATTATTGACAGTATACGAATAGCTTTGACATGTATGGACACTAAGATACAGATAGGTTAAATAATATATCCTAGGTCATGCAGTGAATTAGCGTACTGGTTCTTAGCTTCTGAGGTTACTCCCTTGTGAACTTGATTAATAGTCATGTCCCTTGTGGTAAAGTAAGATTTTTAGAAAGAAAAGAAGCAGAAAACAATTTTTTTAAAAAATCAAGTGTTTGTTCCCTGGCTTAATTTCTTTGATCGTGACTCTGGAAAATGGTTTAGTCAGCATTTTTTTTAACCAACAGATTTTTTTCATGCCTCTGCCATTTCTAGTATTGGCAAGAATTAGAGGTAGTTTTAAAAGACTGAAAGTTCTTGGCTCTGTGTTACAGCCTGCCTTGGAACAGAAAGCATGAGGTATAGTCCCAGTCTCATCTTCCCCCTGCCCTTCCCCCACTCCTACTGCTGCTTCTCCTTCTTCTCTCTCTCTCCCCCCACCCCGCCCCCTCTCCCCACAGACATAAGATCATTAAGTTAGTAGAAGGAGTTTGGGAGAAGACAGATAAGCCATTAGACTTTTAGGTGCCTTTCACATTTCCCTTTCAATGAACTTAAGTAAAACAGCTGTCTTTTTCGGCGTATGGCCCAGAGAGTCACCTGCTAATGCTGCTATCTAGCAGGGGCTCTTTAGTTAATGCAAAATGCAGGGGGGCTGAAATAAACAGGTAATCTGTATTCCCACAGAGATGACTCACTTGGTGATACACTGAGTTGCCAGCTATAAAGTGGAGAAGACAAATACTTAAACCTTAAATGTTCTTTTTATAAAATAATAAAGCAGAAACATAAAGAGCTGTGCCCTAATAACATAAGTAATTTCAGAATAGCACACATCCTTTCAACACTTTTTAGAAATCCTAAAAATAATAGTCCACAGCCACACTAACCCCTCCTGTCTCCATAAAACCCTTTCACCAGTGGAGAACAAGTGAGGAATGTTGGTCAAAGGCGATGCAGGGAGGCCAGTTGGAAGCTAAACCAAACCCCATAATTGTATGGTACTGCCCACTGTCCCATCTCCAGCACCCAGATTCTCCCTGAATTACTCTCCCTCCCCACCTGTCTCTTTTGAAATTATTTAAACTGATTACAATAAGAAAAAACATCCTTTCCCTTTCCAAAGGGGAAGGTAGGGGAGAATTGCCCTCACAAATATAGAATTCACTTTATTAGCTTGTGGTGGCTGTGATGACTGTGAACATTCCTGGATGAATGATTTAAAAAATTAAAAAAACAAACTCCTTAACTAAATGAGGCATTAATAAGTAAACAAGCATTTTTCATGCACCCAGGCATGAAGACATCCAATAAGAACAGAGCACAGAAACTGGACAGGTCCTCGGTGAAGCCCCAGCTCACGCACTACTGTGTGCTGTTGGGCAAGTTACTTCAGCCGAGCATCCATTTCCTCACCTGCAAAATGGGGGTAATAATGGGACCTACATCAAAATGTGGTTGGGGGAACTAAATGAGATCATTCATACAAGCGTATGTATATAAATGGTAGTCAGTACATGGCACAATCTAAGTACCTAATACATATTAATAATTATCTTTTTTTTGAGATATCATATAGGATATGGGACAGGGGCAAGAGGTGAATATCTATAATGATTCTTGGAATAATGAAGCCCATGTCCAAGCTCCTGTGAAAAGGGTTCAGTTAGTTTCTGAATATCAAGATTTGCTGTCTCAGAGGTTTCTGGGGAGATCCTGAGGACCAAGTATTCACTACTTATGTCTTTCTAATACAAATTTTTATCATCATGATGGCTCTAAGCAATCACTTTCTATATCAGTCCTTACACGGAAAGACACAAGTATGTTAATTGCTTGCCATGTTGAATTGCCTTCTTCTAGTCACATGGCCTATGATAGAAAACTGGATTCTCTATCCTTGGGAGAAAAGGTCTGAGAGAAATAAAGTGTTTAGCTTCATAAGGAGGAGTTCACTGCTCTATCTCCCAAGTAGTTTCTAGCAGAGTTCAAATCCCAGCACCAACACTTCCTGGAAAACCTGAGCGAGTGATTCATCCTCTCTGAGCTCATTTTCCCATCTGAAAAATAGAGTTAATACTACCTGTCTTGAAGGACTGTTATAAGATTATGGATAATATATAATGCAAATCTATGACACATGTAAACATATGATACAATGTGCCCAGCACATTGCAGGTACTTAACAAATAATAGGGCTTGTTATACAAACTGGAATGGCATGTCATCGTTCTGGGTCACAGAGGAAGAGTTTCTACGTAACAACTTCAAGGTGTTTGGCCAATATTAGCCTTGATTAATTCTGGTCTGGAAATGAGAGACCTGGCTCAAGTCCCCACTTACTTGCTGTGTGACTTTGCATAGGTAACTTCCCCAGGCTGAATCTCAGGCTTCTCTAATAAGAATGAAGAGGCTGGACAAATCATCACAGAGACCATGGAAAGCAGAGACTTGGACTGTGGGGTTCTGGTGTCTAGAATTATGCTCCCAGGCTTGTTACATAATAATAACATGATCAAAAGTATGTATAGCACTTAAATATATGACCCACCCTCTGGTATATACCCAGCAGAAAAAAGTGACCACATGTTCAACAGCAAGTGCAAGGACATTCGTGACAGTACTATTTGTAAAAGCTGAAAACCAGAAACAACACAAATGTTCAGCAACGTAGAATAGCTAAGTAAATTGTGATATAGTCACACAATGGACTACTACACAGCAATGAAAATGAGCAAACTATTGCTACAGATTACAAAATAGGGGGATCATAGGAATAAAATTTTGAATGAAAGAAGTCAAACATAAAAGAATATATACAGCTTGATTCCATATACATGAAGTTCAAAATCAGGCAAAACTAATACACAATGTTAGAAGTCAAGGTGTGGTTACCTTAGACAGTGAGTGCAGGGGGGGTGAGGGAAGTTTCTGGGGTGCTGTTTACTGATGCAGATGTGTTCACTTTGAAAACACATAGAGTTATACATTTATAATTTCTGTGTTTATATATATATGTACATATTTTGTTCAATAAAAAGTTTACATAAAAAGCATGCATAGAACCATCTTCAGTCTCTAGGGTCCCACTTTTTAATTCCTTCTCTGTGCCCAACAATGCCCTGGAGAGGGATGGGCAGAGGCGACGGTGCTTACAGATGCAAATAAGAAGACAAAGCCGTGCCCTGGCCAGTATGGCTCAGGTGGTTGCAGCAGCATCCCATAACTGGAAGGTTGCGTGTTCAATTCCTGGTCAGGGCACATACCTAGGTTGTGGGTTCTGTCCCAGGTCTGGGTGCATACAGTCCCCAGTTCGGGCATGTATGGGAGTTAATCAATTGATGCTTCTCTCTCACATCTATGTTTCTCTTTCTCCCTTCCTTTCTCCTTTCCTCTCTTTCTAAAAAGCAATGAAAATATATCCTTGAGTGAAGACAAATATGTAAATAAGACAAAGCACTTACCATCAATATCACAGCTTTGAGAGAAGACAGACAGGTAAACAAAAAATTACGATATGATAAAGGACTACAATATAGATTTGAGCCAATAAACACGGGAACCCAGAAGGACAGAGGCGACATTCGAACTGGGTCTTGAAAAGCACTCCAGGCAGAGAACCACATGTGTAAATGTAGAGTGGGGAGGGGGATTAAGGAGGGCCAAAGAGTAAATGAGGGAGATATAACCAGGGTGTTTACCTTTTAAGTCCTTGTGTCTCAGGTTGAGCTTAATGGACTCTGTGGTTAGGGCACAATAGGGAGCCACTGAAGGATCTCGAAGCAGCTGGGAACTTCCAAAGCACCTCCCATCACCTCAACTACTTACATTTATCTCCCAGTCTTATGGATCAACCGTCCTCTCCTAAGACAAGTTCCTCCACACCTTCACTCAGCCCCATCCCCTCTCACCTATTCAAGAACATGGCCCCGGCAATGTTCCCTGTCTATCCTGCATCATCAGCTTTTTCTCTCCATTGGGTCTTTGACACTAGCACACCAATGTGCAATTATTTCTCTCATCCAAAACAAAACAAACAAACAAAAAAAAAAACTCAACCTCATTTCCCCCTCCAGCTACCACCTCACATTTTTATGGAAAAACTTCTAAAAACGTTATTAATGCCTGTGGTTTCCACTTTCTATCCTCCCATTCTCTATTAAACAACTTCAGCTGAGTCTTCACCCTCAGAGCTCCATCAAACCAATGGCTTCCATGTTACTACACCCAGTGGTGAATTCTCCAATCTTCTTTGCCTTATGTGACCTATAAGAAACATTTGGCCTAGTTAATGACTCTTCCTCCTCAAAGCACTTTTTTTCCTTGGCTACCAGAGCATTCTTCTGGCTTTCTCTTATCTTACACTCC
>PVJD01013915.1:0-31681 GCA_004026545.1 Mormoops blainvillei | reverse complement strand
GTATTGTCCAATATGTGAAACCGTTGATTTTAATGTTTTGTTGTTTTTTATTTGCTTAAGGCAAGAGGGTAAATTGTAGCCCTGTTACTTCATCATTCCTGGACACAGAAGTGAAAATAGATCCCTTTTTAAATGCTGCTCTTACCCTTGACACAATGAGGTCTGCTTCAGATGGGCTGAGATTTAGAATGTCTCTAGTGACTGATTATTTTTAATACTTCAACTCGTTTAAGTCCTTTTTTTCTTATTTCACCCATTTTAGGAGATAATAACCCAGTTTAAGCCCAACTCTCTACTTACTTAGTGTCTATACCTGTGCAGTTGAAGGTCACTGGAGAAAAACACAAGTAGGACAATTGTTCCCCCTTAAAATCGATAATCATTGGCATGTATCTGTTAAGGTAGAAGACAAATACCAAGGTCGGTAAAGAAAATAAAATGTTACCATAGAAAAATTTAAAGAATCTTACATGATTTTTATCTTCATATCTAGACACGGTGAACTTTTAGAAGTGAATCCAATAAAGAGTTCTTTTCCAATCTATGAATTTGCAAAGGAACCTTAGAGCAGGAGGTGTTTCCCTATTTGTGGGAGCTGGTCAGGTACATGCAGCTGGGAAACCAACCAAGCTCCTTTTGGCCCATAGGATCCTGAGGACTTCAGAGCAATTAGAAGTAGAGGTAAGGACTGAACTGCACTGGCAGGCGACTTTAGATCTATTGCCTACACTGGCAGATACTCATTAGAAATGTGAGAGCAGAGCCTGAACATTGGCTCTGGGCAAAGTACCATGGAACTGTTAACTAATCGGAAAAAATAGAAAATGGACTATGTTTAAAAAAAGGCTTTTATTAAATTCAGTTTTTAAAAAAAAATAATGCTAAGGTTTTACCAAGAATGGCAGATAGCATTTTATGTTAATATATTAATTGCATTTTATTTCAAGTGGAATTGAGTAACCATTAACTTACACAAAATAAATGTGCACATAGACATACTCTTTAACTCTTTTCTTCTCTAATTCTGACATTGACAAATTGGGCATACAATAATACTGAGAAATACACTCCAAGGAAAAGTATGAACTTTTGACATCCATTTAAAATGAAACAAAACAAATACTTTATTAAGGGTAAAAATAGACTCTACATTCAGACTGAAACAAAATAAATGGTGGTTTTAAAGTGCTTGCTTTTTTTTTATGTTACAGTGTTTCATGCAAGCTTAATTTAACTAAATACAACTATACATTAGAGTTATATTTAGGGTTGAGAATAGAAAATAGTCATATTGTAAATCCAATGAATGTGTTAATGTCTTATGAAATCTACTTGTTAAAAACTGGAAATTTTAGCACTGCATTCTGTTCCAATTTCTGTTATTATATTAGATAAAATCTGATCATTTGTGCCTCAACTCAGGCAATATTATAAAGTTCTTTTGAAACAAGGGTTTATTAGAGAATTCAAGGAATTTTCATGGGTCAAGTAACATTAGGTTGGAACCAGAGCAGAGCTGTGGCAGGAGGTCTATTTTGTCCACTAAGGAAGATGTGAGCTATGATTTGCTATGTCTCGCCATCTAAGGAATATAAATTTATTATAATATGATCTCATCGGTCACTGTAATGCCTGGCAGTTAGTACTGTTAAAACACAACTGACCAATAAACATAACTTTTGCTAAATAAATGTATTGCAGCTGCAAAAGGTTTAGTGATGACTTGCCCATGGTCAGTTACTGAGTCAGCACAGGGCCAGGAATGGAAATGGAAAATTCAATAACTTATATATCCTCAATATTTTTGCAGCACACAGGAAAATTGTCCATGAGATGAATGACATATAACATGCTGAGTCTTCGTTCCTCCCACCAGATTGCTGTAGCTTACCTTCATTGGTTTTTGCCCCAAGTTAATTTTACTTATTAGGTCTATGAAAAACATGGCCATGTCCTTGGGGACTCTGGACATGCACACTGAAACAAATCAATTATCTGAAATGCCACAGAATAAATACTATCAGAATAAGCTCTTTGGGAGAAGAAAGGTGTCATATAATTCAAAGCAATTTATAAGTATCTGCTTTCAGACACAATGTGAGACCTGATCCAAATTTTCTGAAGGGCGTTTAAAGAGAGCTACCGATATTATGATTACATTTTCTCTTGTTTCATGCCTAGAGTAATGTTAAGGCAACAGAGTTCAAGTGTTTTCTCTAATATTGGCAGAGCAGCGTAAAAATAATGTGATTTGCTATAAAGAGACATACGAGTATATAGAAAATTACTTTGAGTCAGCTCTAGCTTTTAAAGTAGAATTTATTCTCAGTAGGATAGTGGAATCTATGTTGAGATTTCAATGGTGTTCTTTGAATATTGAAAATATGTATAAAATAAGATTCTAAAGTAAGTGCATTTTATATGTTTTTTGGATATGATCAAAGTTTGTATAATTGCTACCAAACATGGTGAGGAATGTCAGAAAAGGGAAATTTGAAAGTCAGTGTAATAGCAATTACAAAGAAGACTTCCAGGAATAATGCATATTACATAAGTGTAGAGTAAAAATATTTATTAAAACAAATTTATGTAAATATTAAACACAGTAATTATGTAGTTCCTGAATTAAAACACTCATGTATACATACATAAGGAGGAAAAGAGAATAATTTAAATTCTAGGTACCATGGAAAGTGAAATAGTGTAGTTATCAATATAACTATAAGCTGGTAATTCCATTTGGAAACTGACATTGATGTCAAGTATCCATCTTTCAGTGTTAACATTGTGCTGGGTATACACATATCGAGATCACACATCTATACCCTAAAGGAAATCAGCTTCATGGCCCGGTGAGAGAACTAGAAAGGAAAATAATTACAATCAAGGGAAATAAATGCATTTTTCTGAGAGAAGTATGCAAAAGATTCTGTGGGGTCCCAGGAGAAGTTATCAAATCTAGGTTAGTTTAGAGATGAGAAGGTTTTAAAGAGGCGCTATCTGGAGTGTATCTGGAAAAACATGCATAAAATACATTTTAAAATGTGTCCAGCCTGGCTTATTGAAAATAAACCATATTCTTAATTTTGATATTGTTATTATTATTACTAATGATATCTAAATGAGATAAGGACAAATATATCCCACTGAGGATAAATTACATGGCTAACCTGTGACAAAGAAGAAGTAGCATGGCACAGTTGAGAAATGCCAAGTGATATGTGAAGAGTGCAGGGGCAGAGATGAGGTTTTAGAGAAACATGAATTCAGATTCCTAAGGCAAAGCTTAGATTTTAGTTATGGCAAAACCTTTCATTGAATTCCTGTAAGTCTTAGTCTGAGAACTATTTGGTTCTTTAGTGTGGTTTGACATCCATCTCTCTTTTCCAACCCTGATTAGCATAAGCAATCTTATGTCCCTTCTTCTAAGTTCTTAGAAAGGTACCTCATTATTTCATGTTGCACATATTATAATACATATTTTCATATTTGGTCTCATATGAATTATTCTACATTCTGTCATGGGTATGTTTTTTTTGACAGAAATTTAAATTTTTTTATGTCCCCTCAAGTTTTAGATTCTATTATTCTCTATTGATTCGAGCTCCATACTCACCGTTTTCTCTTTGCTTCTCATTGCAGGAGTATCATGCACCTGCCATCTCACATTACTCTTTAAAAAACTCTTTCTTGACAATGAAGTTTATCAGTGTCAGCATTAGAGATGATATCCATGTACAATCTCTTTGGTCAATTTGATCAAGTCTTAATTTTTAACCTTTTGGCAACACAATTCACATTTGCTCCTAATCTGACTTTCCTGTTAAGTGTAAAGTTAGTGATAAGTTTTTCATAGGTGACCTTTACCAGTTTAATGAAGTGCCCTTTCATGCTTAATAGGGATATTTTTTGTCAGGAATGGATATTGTTATTTATGAAATGTTTTTTCCGCATGTATTGTGATGATTATATGGTTTTATGTTTTATGTTTGTTAATATGGTTAATTACATGGATTGATTTTTTTTTTAAAAACATAATACCAACCTTGTAGTCCTAGGTTAACACAATTTGGTCATGATGTATTATCATTTTCATGTACTGTTGGATTTGATTTGCTAAAATTTTGTTTAGGGTTTTAAATCCATATTTTTGATGGATATGTTCTGTTGCTTAATTAAAAAAAAAATCTTGTAATGTCTTTTTTCTAGTTTTGGTGTCAGTGTAATGTTGGCCTTGTAGGGTAAGCTCAGGAATATTACAGCCCATTCAGTTTTCTAGAAGAGTTTGTGGGAATTGGTGTTATTGCATCTTTAACTGTGGGATGGAATTAACCACTGGAGACATCTGGAACTAGGTTTCTTTGAGAGATAAGTGTTAACTAAAAATTCACTTTATTTAATATACAGGCCTATCCAGGTTACCTGTTTCTTCTTGGGAGAGTTTTGGCAGTTTGTGTATTTTAAGGAACTTGTCTATTTCATCTAAATCATTGAGTTTATGGGCACTGTTTTAAAATAATAATATTAATTCATTAATTTTTTAATATATATGGAATATGCTGATATGTTACCTCTCCCATTCCTTATGTTGCCATATTATACGATATAGAAATAATAAAAATTTTTAAAGATTAGTAGAATTAGTATTTTTTCCACTGGAAGAGATATTAAAAATGATGACAGCTTTATAGCTATGAGAGAAAAACCAGAGTCAGACCATGGAGAACGTCTCCAAGCAAGCCTAAGTCCAGAAACATGCTTCTTCTACATTTCTGATATGTTTCGGTAGAACAAAATCAGAAAGGACTAGTGCCTTGTTCTCTTGGGATAGTCTGGTGTAAACTCAAGTTTCCAGAGAAACTTCTTGAATAGCAGAATGTCAGTACATGGGTGAGTTGTCACAGATTTCTACTATTCGGTGTGGTACCTGATGGAACATACCAGAGTTTCTGAGTATACAAGTGAGAGGGGTACAAAAGAGACAGTGGGTGACCTGGAAGACTTAACCTGGCATCATAATTGGTACGACAAGGTGAGAATGTGCCCAGAATCAATGTGGTGATGGAAAGGTAGGCGATGTTCTAGAAGTGAATGCCATCCATCAGAGATCTCTGAAAAATATGTACCTTGATAAATGTCAGGGGGAGACTAGGCAGTTCTTATCAATTCTAAAATGATAACAAACTGCCTGGAACTTAGATACTCCCTGGGTAACGGGTTATCTAAAATGGATTGACTGTTCACTCAAAAGAATCTGTGGAAAACACAATGGAAATATAACTGATTATATCTTAAATTTTGAGAACTGTAGTTCGGAGTTAGTAATATTCAATTTTAGGGGTAAAAGGTTAGATTTTAACATATGTACAATTTAGTGGTGTAAAACTCACATTTAATAAACAAAATATCCAAGACAACCAGTGGCTTTATTTTGCTCTCATTTTATTCCATCAAACAATAGCATTTAACGTAGTTCACCAATTCCTCTTTCTTAAAATCATTCTTTGGCAGGTTTCATGAAACATTTTCTGTGAAGGGCCAGATATAAATATATTAGGTTTGTCTTTTACACATTTTCTGTTGCAGCTACTCAGTTTTTTCTGTTGAATCACAAACACCGTTCTTCGCTCAGGGGTTGTACAGAAACAGGTGGGGTGGGAGTCTGGGGACAGGGAGTGGAAGAGTAGTCAGATTTAACTCACAGGCTAAAGTTTCGCTTACTCCTGTTTTTTAGGAGTGTACATCACACATCCACAGTTTTCCTACCTTTTTGTTCATTTTGTTTTAGTCCCTTTGCTGGCCATGCATTCTCTGTGATATTTCTCATTGTGATCAGCACTGTTTTTTCCAGTTAATCCATCTCTGTAGGTGGTCCAATACATGCCGATAGCCTTTCTTTTATTTTTTAAATTTACTTTATCTTATTTCATTAAGTTTTATTAGACTTTTGGAATTTTTGTAGAGATATTTAACTTTTATTAAAATTTTCAATTAAAACAAATTTTCAAATTCCCCTAATTCTTTTTTGAGATTCTGAATGAAATTTTATTGAGTTGAATTTTTTGGTGAATTGACTTATTTACAATGTTTATTAATATTATTTATAAGCATATACATTTTTCTTTATTTATTGATGTCATGTTTTATATTCTTTATTTTATTTCAAGTTCTTTGCATTCTTTGTTAGCTGAATTCTTAGATTCTTTACAAATTTGTTGTTGTAAGAATAGATTGCTGTTTTTGCTTTAACATTTTCTATGTTTTTTAAGCATATAAAGAATGCTATTTATTTGCATGAGATGGCCAGTCTATTGAATGCTCCTGTTAGTTCTATTAGTTTTTTTGGTGATTTTGTTGGGTTTTCTAAATAGATGATCTTATCCTCTGGAAGGAATGATGGCTTTACAGTTTCCTCTCCAAACTTTAGAGTGCCTGTGCATCTTTCTTTATTTTAGGAATATCTTAGTAATGCACCTGCCACTTACTAGTTGTGTTAGTTAGGGTATAACCAGGAGAAAAAAGTAATTTGAAGAAGAAATAACTCATATAAATAATCATTAATATGGACTTGAAGTAAGAAAAGATTGATCAGTGAGGAGCAAAATACTCTAAAGCCCAGAGGAACAGCAGATATAGAAAACAGCCATTACCCCCAGGATTAAGAAAGAATACTCAAAGGGGGAAGCCACCTGGGATATTCCCCCTACCCCAGCACTGAGACCCAGACTTCATTGGAGAGGGTGTGGCCATGAGCACTGGATGGCAGAGATGTTAGCTGAGGCTGCAAGGCCACCCAGGAGAGTTCTGGGTGTGTTCCAGTGGAAGCCATCCATAGAGAGCTGCCCTGTTGGCAGTGTTTGCTGGGAAGCCCTCTCTAAGATGCTGGGGATGCTGCCCTGGAGAGATGCTGTACCATAGGGTCTCTGTGAAGCTGCTCCAAGGGTGTGCCTGGCGAAGCCTTTTCTTGGAAACTCCTGGGCTAGCAGCATTCTCTTTTACAATCACCCAAGATGGTACCTGGTCCAGCTGTTCACAGTTGGGGTCATGCTGGTGAATCTTCTCTAAAAAGCCCCCGAAGAGGAAACTGGTAGAAGCTGTCCATGGGGAATTGCTGTGCGCTGCTGCCTGCTGGGTGCTGTCGGAGCCGCGTGCTGCAGAAGCCACACGTGCTGCTGGAGCCTGGCTAAGGAAGCACATCCGAACCAGAAAAAGGAGCTCCTCCACCCCGCCGTGTGCCTTCAGCACCTGTTACTGACAAAGCTTGATGCTGGCCAAGCTGCACTGTAGAAACATTACAGCGTGCTATGAATGGAATTGTGTACCCTACTGATTCATATGTTGAAGCCCTAACTTTAAGTCCCTCAGAAGGTGACTTTATTGGGAGCTCTGGTCCATAAAGAGGTGATTAAAATGAAATGAAATCATTAGAGTCGGTGTTGCCTGGTGTGTTATAAGAAGAGATTAGGGCACAGACACACACACAGAAAAGATCAAGTGAGGACTCAGACAGAAGGTGGCCATCTGCAAGCCGAGGAGAAAGGCCTTAGGGGGAAACCAACCCTGCCGACATTTTGAGCTCAGACTCCAGACTCTGGGATCATGAGAAAATAAGTTTCTGTTGTTTTGACTAACTAATATACGTGGCCTATTTCTATTACTAAAGGGAGGACAGTGAAGAGTGTATTTGAACCTGAGACATTACAAACCAATAACAAATACATCAAGTTTATAAGCTTGGAGAGTTAAAAAATTCTCCGAATCCTTTTTCTTATCTGAAAAAACAGAACCCTTACCAGCATTGAAAGCTTTTTTCAAACTCTTTTTTAGAAAAATATATTTTATTGATTATTTATTACATTGCCCCAATTTTTCTCCCTTTACCTTCCTCTGCCTCGTACTCCCCTTCCCTGCAGCAATCCCCCCCTTAGTTTATGTCTGTGGGTCATGCATATAAATTATTGGGCTTCTCCATTTCCTATTCTATTGTTAACATCCCCTTGTCTATTTTGTACCTACCAATTATGCTTTTTAATCCCTGTAACTTTCCCCACGTTTTTCTTCTTCCCCCTCCCAGCTGATAACCCTCCAAATGATCTGCATACCTATGATTCTGTTCCTGTTTGAGTTGTTTGCTTAGTTTGTTTTTGTTCTTTTTTAGGTTCAGTTGCTGATAGTTGTGAGTTTGTTGTCTTTTTAATGTTATAGTTTTGATCTTCTTTTTCTTAAATAAGTCCCTTTAACATTTCATGTAATAATGGCTTAGTGGTGATGAACTTCTTTACCTTTACCTTGTCTGGGAAGCACTTTATCTGTCCTTCATTCTAAATGACAGCTTTGCTGGATAGAGTACCACACCAAGACACATCGTAATTATAATGCCAGAGGTTGAAGATAAACAGAGAATCTTAAAAGCAACAAAAGAAAAGCAGAGAGTTACCTACAAAGGAGTTCCCATAAGGTTGTCAGCTGATTTCTCAAAAAGAAACTTTGCAGGCTAGAAGAGGCTGGCAAGAAGTATTCAAAGTGATGAAAAGCAAGGACATACAACTTAGATTACTTTTTTCATACTCTTAAGTGCCCATCAGTAAATGAGTGGATCAAAAAACTGTGGTACATTTATACAAAGGAATACGACACAGCAGAAAGAAAGAACCCCTAACCTTCATGACAGGATGGATAAAACTGGAGAGCATTATGCTAAGTGAAATAAGCCAGGCGGTGAAAGACAAATACCATGTGATCTCACCTACAAGTGGAATCTAATCAACAAAACAAACAAACCAGCAAAATAGAACCAGAGACATGGAAACAAGGAACAGACTGACAGTGACCAGAGGGGAGAGGGTAGGGGGATAATAGGGAAACAAGGGGAAGGGGCAAGTCAAGGAACATGTATAAAGGACCCACGGACAAAGAAAAGGGAGGGGGAGGATTGAATGTGGGAAATGGGGGGTGGACAGGGTAGAGGAGAGTAATGGGGGAAAAATGGGGACAACTGTAACTGAACAACAGTAAAAAGGAACAAGGAGACTCCAGGGATTGCCTAGGGCCATTTTAGAAGCACTTCTGCTTAATAAAGTTGTTTTTCCACAGTAAAAAAAAAAAAAGTTACTTCCATTTCTCCCCTGACCATCAATCATTACCACAGGGACTCTCTTATTCACAGAAGTAATTTCAGGTAGAGCCCAACCTTTGGAATTGGTAAAACCTGCTCATTTTGGCACTTACAGACTGTGACCTCAGCTAAGTTACTTAACTCTCTGAACCTTACTTTTTTCATATAAAAATGCAGGTTATAATTGTACTTACCTCATCGTGATGTTGTAAGGATAAGGAAAAAATATGACACTTTGTGCTTAGCACACAATTAGTGCAGGGTAAATTGCAGAATGTTATTATTTTTGTAACTCCCATTTCTATCAAAATGAGTCACAATATGTGAAATATGGCGGAACTGAACAGATTTAAACAGATTTTCAATGGGAGAAATTTAGATATCACAGCTGGCTCTCTCTGTGTGTGTGTGTGTGTGTGTGTGTGTGTGTTTGTGTGTTAGTATGTTTAGTCAGAGTAAGCATCTACTTAGTACCTTTCAAATCATAAAAATGTCCCTGATCACTTGTAGTGAAAAACAGCCCCCTGAAACACAGAAATGATTTAAAGAGGTCACCTCCAAAGAGTGAAAAGTTTGAGAAAATAGTTATTTTAGATCCCTGAGAAAGGAACTGGCACCAAAAACAGGAAACCCATCAAGCCTCAACTTGTTTTCAGAAAGTCACTAATTAAATCATGATGGTGAAATCTGACAGGTACAAAACAAAATCTGATTTTAATGACTATCAACCTCATAGCTTTTGTTTTGGGACAACTTTAATATGGGCTCCCCCACTGGTTTATATTTTAGAATCTTTCTCCTTAAGATAACATGGCAGGAATCAATAAGTTTATTTTAAATCTTACATCTAAAACAAGGTCAAGCAAGGTCTTATATCTTCAATAAAGTCATTGTTTCAAGCTGAACTTGTGTATTAATGCTGAGGCATGAACAAACATAGAACTTTTCAACACCAGTGCAGGACGAGAACACATAATTTGATGTTGAGATTTCTAAGCTAAATGAACAGAACAAACATTTTTAAAATTAAAAAATGTGGCTTCTAATTTTTGCTCTCAAGGTACAGACAGTCACACACACAATTACAAGATTTACTGCTTAATATCCTCTTAACCACTGAAAGTAATTCTGTTTATGTTAGGCGAAAGAAGCCAAGTAGAAAGGTCATTATGTTGTGTCTGCAGCTATCCCTCCTAATATGTGAGTCTCATTTATAAGTAGAGGAAAAAATCAATAACCCTTTTAAGTTGCCTTGGATTCCAAGTGGAAAATGCTTCAACCCACTGTACTATGGTGAGTTGGAGCCCCTGTGAGATGTTATGCAGTGTTGTTTCGCTAAGGGCCCCAGCTCACTTCAATAGTTCTTAATTGCATTGTTGAGTCTGTCTTGGCTGGAGAAGAAAATGAATGCTGTCACTGCTTCCTGGAAGCCTGGCTCTTTTATTCATCAACTGTTCTTGGTCATCTTCTTGAAAGTTAATTTTGCTTTTATATAAGTTACCTGGCAGATTGAAGTAGTTCCAGAAACGTAGCTCCAGCAGCCCAGGAATGAACACTTCTAAGCTTTTAGTTTAATTATGTTCAACTAATATTTACTAAGTACTAACTGTGTATAAGGTCTTATATACTAGATGGAGCAGCTGACAAGAAATGAGCAAGACAGTTCTTGTTTTCAAGATGCTCTCATTAACCAGGGAGAGTGAGGTAAGAATATGAGGATCTGCTTTTGAAGTTCTAAATAAACTGCCATATGAGACGAAGAGAACCTTTGTCTAAAATTCAAAGGTTTCAGGTAGCTTGGTCCTACACACACCAAGTTAAAGGGAAGACAAAAGCCTTATTGACCTTGAAGAGCAGATGAAAACTTGAAACAAAGAGGCTGAAAAATTGCCAGGGGCAAGGGAACTGACGAGTAAAAGTGGAGGCAAGATAAATAACAAACCTTTCCCAAGCTGAAGCCCAAACAACAGAAGCAGATGGTTTTGGAATGTAGGAGGAGTCTAGGTTGTGAAGAGTTTTAAATATGGTACTTCCCTTAGAAAATGAGTAACATGATCAAAACCAAAGACCAAAAGGAAGATTACTTGGGTCAATAGGTATTACGAAGAGAGAACATGACAACTAAAGAAACAAAACATATTTGATTAAACGTCAGATGCTTTGGAAGTAATATGGTAAATATACCATATGTTGATTATTGAAAGGTGTAACTAATCCCCTGGAACAGGTTCTGAATTTATGCCCTGAAGGCATAGGTTCTAATGGTATTCCTTCCATGAGATATGAGTTTAGTAATAATGAATGAATGAATGAATGAATGAATGAACGAACGAATGGCAATTATGTGGCAGACACTGTGCTGGGCACTGCATATATCACCTCTAATACCCACAGCAATTCTTTAGGTAGGAAACAATAGCTTTATCCTACAGAATAAGAATTAATGCACAGAGAGCATAGGTAACTTGCCAAATGTCAGGAAATGGCTAAGTAGCGGAGTTGAGATCTGAGCCAAATATTTCTGATCGAAAAGCCTGCTCACCCAGCTCTAGGCCCGGAGCAATTCCCGCCTTGTTTTAGTTCTTAAACTTTTTTCATATCATTCAATATCTTAGTTTCCTTATCCATAAATTGGGGTAAAAACTTTTAAACTTTCTGAATTATCAAAATTAAATTAAAATGATTATAGTGCTCTATAAATTTACTTTTTAGAGGATGATGAAGCTAAGGAGAGTATAAAGAAGATTTATAAAACTTGTTTAAATAATGACACTTTCTTGTCTCCAAAGAAAATGTTCCTATTCACCAATGATTTTTTTTAAAAACACAACTTTTATTTTAGTCCTTGTATCCTCTCTATAACCCATCTGTAGTTCAGATTATTTTATTATTCCATATTCTTTACAATTCTTCTACCTCATGCTATGTTACATAAAAAGAAATATCCTTATAAAATCCCTAAGTATGAACATGTGAATTTTCTGAACATGTGTAGTATAAGCACAAAGTGCTTCATGAATATAACACGTTATATATGTTACTTTAATCTCAATTGGTGAAAGATTGGGCAACACTAAATTTATTTTACTTCCCACCTCTTTGGTTTCCACATGCTTTGACAAATAGGACAGGCGAGGTGGGTAAGAGTGAAAGCTGCCAGGTGGTTCTGCTAGAAAATCAGATGTGCACAGTGGAGCAATGTATTAATATTAAATGTACACATACCAACAAAGATATTTTTTAAAATGTAGTGTTTATAAAAAACTTAAAAAAGGGTAAAATACACAACAAAACTCATTTATATAAATTAAAACTATGTGTGTACCAAAAATATACGTTTTGAAAGAACGCATCAACAGAAACCATGTTAAACCTGTTAGAATGTTTGCCTGTGGCAGACAGGGAAAAGGGACGGGTTATGAGGACATAATGCAATGATAAGCAAAGCAACTGTGGGTTTGCGTGGGCCAATGCTGGTATGTACCATGAAATGAATGCTACGATATCAGCTCCCTGCATTTCAAAACTAGTGGAAGAGTACACTTCTCAGGGACCTTTAAAGGGAGAGAATCCAAGCTTGAGTCCAAAAAACTATTATACATCAAAAGGAGAGAAGTACTTAGAAGGGTAGCATCTGATGATGCAGCGATAAACAAGAAACAAGAGCATGGAGGGTTAAGGATGTAAAGCACTTTCTTGGCAGTCTCCGTAAAACCTGACTCTTTTTGGAAATCTCTAATCTACTTCCTAAAGCTGACTCCATCCCTTCGATGCTGGGGTCAGGAAGAGACAGCGATCTTTGGAATCAAGAACTGCTGGATTTAAATGAAAAATTCTATCACTTGTTAGTTGTGAAGACCAGAGCACGGTACTCAACCTTTTAAAACTTGATACATGCATCTTCATATATGAAATAGCCACTTTACTGTGTTGACATGAGAAATAAATGAGTAAAATACTTAAGTGTCTTGCATAGGACGAGGTACATGGTAAGCACACTATCTTAAACGCTTTGTCTTTTCATGGCTCTGCCACTACCCACTCATTCAGCAAACATTGAATGAGAAATCACTTTGGTTCGTGGACTGTATATACAAAAATGGAGAAAACACACCTATGTTTTCAAAGTGATTGTAGTGTGGTGGAGAAAACAAAGTTAAACCAAAAATTATAAGTTGAAAAATGCAATGAAGGCATATACTGGGTGGCAGAGGAACACAGAAGGGGAGACTCGGAATCAGACAACATTTCTTCCAAGAAAAGTTAACTTGAGTGCTGCCGTGTAGATTTTGTAAGGGCCAATTAGGATGCAAAGTATCAGAAGAATTTTTTGGGGTTGAGAAGAAAATTGTTAAAGTCGAGTTTATGGTCATTTCAAAGATTAGAACTGGTAAATGAGTTATTTTGCTTTGTTTTCATTGAACGATTTTATTTTCTAATCAATTCGTAGTTCCTGAAATACTTAGCTGTGTGATAAAACTGCCTGCCTGGCTCCCCAAACAGGCCCATTGCCACGTCTTATTTCACTCTGCTTTACTAGGATATTCAATTGGCCAGTGAAGAGCTAAACTTGTTTTCCATAAATTTAAGAAGGCTTCTTTTTAGAGCCTTGAAATCCTCGAGAACTGTTTTTCTAAACTCTGATTTAATCCATATCGATTTGCTCAGTGTTTGTGTTGTATTCTTCTTTTGTTAAGTGGATATTATTTTAAACATACACTCATATATTTGTGTATATTTATATGTATAAGTGTGTATATATATGTATACATGTGTATATATATGCATATAACTTTTTTCCTTAAAAAGAGAAAATAAGAAAGGTGATGTTTGCACAGGGCATTATATACCCAATACGTGATATGATGTAAAAATTGTTTTTCCTTTACAACGTCTACTAAAATGACAAGACTTTCCTGAAACAACACTTGGTGTTTGTTTTTAAAACAAACCCATGGGTTTACTTTGTAAAAACCCGTGAATGTTTTTTTATTCATTCCATATCCCTTTCAGGGTTGTTTCATGCCAAAGGAAATATGATTAAGGCAGCTCAGGAAGAGTTTTGGTGGGTAGTAAGACACAATGGATATTTCTTGTGGGGGATTCAAAAGGAAGAATGGGAAAATCTGTATGCACACTCTTGAGTGGTAGGGGGGCAAGTTATAACTGTCGAACTCCTGTCAAGTGATAACTCAGCCTTTTAAAAACACCTCCGCCCTCTAATTGATAACAATATCTTAGATTTAGCTCCAAAGCTTCTGGAAAAACAATAAAACTAAGTCCCCAAATTTTTATAAAGCCCAGTGGCAATGCTAAAGCTGGTATTGACAAAACACTTACATAGAGCTATTTCCTGTGTATTCACTTCTGTGGTTCATAGTTTAAGATGTAGTTTACTTCTGGAATTTTTCTGTCCTTGCCGTAAGTATTTACAGAGTTTGAAATAAAATATGTTTATGATGAAGTCAAAACAATGGGTTTATATTGAAACCTGCCCCCTCTTCACGGATACCCAGATTGAAGAATGCATTTCTGTTGCATCTATATAGAACTGTGGCGTGCTTCAGAGATACACGAGCATTAAGCGGACACGGTTAGAAAAGAAGAGTGTTGTTTCCGGAATGGATATTTTCTTCAAAACTTTTAACATGTGCAAAAGACATAGAATAAATAGCATTTCCAAAATATATTCAAAGCCATTTAAGTCAAACAGGTTCATATTTTCTACCTTCTCTCTGGAGACCTAATGACTAATAGAGTTGAATTTTCCCATGTGTCCATCGTGAATATAAACAGAGAATCGAATTGGAGCTGCATTCTGCAGGTGTCTATCGACAGCTCAGGTCTGTGAACCAGTCAATTGTAATAACAGAATGAAGTACAATAAAAAGGGCAGTGAATGGAAAAGTGGAAGAGATTAGATTGAAAAGTCTCTGTTGCAGTTTCAAGGTATTGTCTCTTGAAACTGGATTTGTACGAGAAAGCAGATATTATTTTCAAATTTTTGTGGCTTTACAAGCAAATAACTATTAATGATGTTGGCTACATCAAGTGAAGAACATTAAGAATACCTCTCTGTGTGTATGTGTATTTGTTTCAGGCAAACTGTTAAGTTCATGCCTTCTCTGGAATGTCCGGCACCTGGCCAGTTTTCGCAGAAGGCTGGGTGATGTGTTTTACCTTGGTTTTGTATGTGCCAGAATTCAGCTTTGGTCTTGTGATCGGCAACAAATATTTCATCAGCCTTGGGTTTGGCTTGAGTATTTGTGATATCAAATAGTGAGTGCCCAATACAATGTCATTTTTGATAATCAATTAATATGTTAATAATCATTTGTGAACATAGGTTATTACATTCAATCAGACTCAGGAACGCAGGTCAGTATACCATCTGAATTTATTTTTGACATCTGAATGTGCATTATAGATGAATAGAACATACTCAATGTAAGTTGGGAGTGGAAAATACCCTTAAATGTTTTCTGTGTTGAAAGTCCAACAATCAGTTAAAATGTATAGATATTATTTTAGAGTTCAAATAATTTGCTAATTAATTATGATAATAAAATATTATGTTCATAGAGTGATCAAGAACTTTGAGTAATGAAATAACATTTATAACTTTAAACTAAAATATTTTAAAATTTTATTTACTTGTAATTAGATATCAATTAGGACATAAGTCTTTCAAGAAAAAAATCTCACTTGTTCATTTCACATCTTGTGAAAATGAGTTATGAGGGAATGCCCAACTAAAACATATTTGGTTCTCATTAATTAAACCTCAAAACAATAGATTCTAAACAAATGATTTAAGAAGATAATTCCTTCTAGTTCTGAATCTATGGAACCTTAACATTTAATCAAGAGTTTGTTGGAATTATTGCTTTATATTCCTGATCAATGCTTTCAACAATGAAGATAAAAATATCTCTGAGACTTGCCTGAGACGTGGATCTCAGCCATAAAGTTTCACAAGAAAACATAAGAGAAAAGGCCTTCCAGAGTTATATTCTGCTTTGTTTAAAATCATTAGTGATACTATTAAAATTATTATGTTTCTACCTTATATATGGCACATGGAGGAGTGGCTAGATTTTTTGCTTTAAAAAAAGTTCAACAGTACTATGAGATAGTGATGAGCTCTGTACCACCTTACCAATAGCATAGGGACTACCGGCTGCTGACATTACACTGAAACTGATTGGAAATATATTTCCAGAATGGAAAAGCTTCATAGAAAGTGTCATGAAGTTGTCACTGACAATGTAACAAGCATGGAGATTTTTCATGTCCACACTCATCAATTATACGTTCAGAGGGTAATTATAGCATACCATAATATAACCAGATAACTGGCCTGAAGCCAAAGACAAACTATATGACATACAGGAGATGTTCAAACACTTTTCAAAGACTTTTTAAGATGCAGTTTGCATATTTAAAAGAAGGCTATTTGAATAAAGGAAACTTTAAAACTATACATTGTGGTCAACATTTTCAATATAGCAAGACATAACCTGCAGTTGCCCACAAGGTAGAATGGTTGGAATTTGCTTGTGAAATAACAGAACTGTATGACATTTCTTACATGTTACCTGCCATAAGGATCCACCTATAATGCTTTCTGGGACTGAAACTAAGTTGGTGTGTAGGGGAGGAGTGCTGAGCTACAGAGAGAAATCCTTACATCATTTTGTTATCTTTTCAAACCCGATTTCACTGTTCCTCTGCCACATTTCTAGATCCAAGATATGAAAGAAAATTTTTCTCAAGGGATCTCATCAGGCTGCTCAGTCATTTAAAAATTTTAGGAATAAAAATATAAGTGAGGGCTATACATTTTTTTGGGAAAATTTCCTTTATAACAGCTTTATTGAAATATAATACGTATGCCATACCATTCACTCTCTTAAAGTGCACACTGAATGGCTTTAGTATCATGCAGTAACAGAGTCATGCAATGATTGCCACAGTCCACTTTGGAACATTTTCGCTACTCTAGCAAGAAGCACTGCACCCTTTAGCTATCACCATCCAGGCCTCCTTCCTTCCCCCAGCCCCAAGCAACCACTCATCTACTTTCTGTCTCTAGATTTGCCCATTCTGAAGATTAAATTTAAGTGTAATCATACAACAATGACCTTTTGTAACTGACTCCTTTTACTTAGCGTAATGTTTTCTTTTTTATTTTTAAAATTTATTTATTTTTGTTGTTCAAGTACAGTTGTCTCCACTTTCCCCCCACCATTCTGCCCTGCCCCACCCATCCCCACTTCCCACCCTCAATCCTTCCTTTATTTGGCTTTGTTGATGGGTCCTTTATTCATGTTCCTTGATGACCTTTCCCCTCCCTTTCCCCTGTTTTACCCCCACCCCTCTGGTTACTGTCAGTTTCTATTTTGTTTCAGTGTTACCGGTTATATTTTGCTTCCTTGTTTGTTTTGTTGATTAGGTTCCACTTATAGGTGAGATCGTATGGTATCTGTCTTTCGCCGCCTGGCCTACTACACTTAGCGTAAAACTCTCCAGTTCCATCCATGTTGTTGCGAGGGGTAGGAGCCCCTTCTTCCTTTCTGCTGCGTACTATTCCGTTGTGGAAATGTACCACAGTTTTTTTGATCCACTCATTTACTGTTGGGCACTTAGGTGGCTTCCAATTCTTGGCTATTGTAAATTGTGCTGCTATGAACATTGAGGTGCATAGGTTCTTTTGAATTGGTGTTCTGGATTCTTAGGGTATAATCCCAGCAGTGGAATTACTGGGTCAAAAGGTAGTTCCATTTTTAATTTCCTTAGGCAATTCCATACTGCTTTCCACAGTGGCTGTACCAGTCTGCATTCCCACCAACAGTGTGCTAGGGTTTCCCTTTTCTCTACAACCTTGTCAGCACTTGTTTGTTGATTTGTTTATGATAGCCACTCTGACTGGTGCGAAGTGGTATCTCACTGTGGTTTTAATTGGCATCTCTGTGATGGCGAATGATGCTGAGCATCCTTTCATGTGTCTCTGGGCCCTGTGTATGTCTTCCTTGGAGAAGTGTCTGTTCAGGTCCTTTGTCCATTTTTTAATTGGGTTGTTTGTCTTCCTGGTGTGGAGTCATGTGAGTTTTTTATATGTTTTGGAGATCAAATTGTTGTCTGAGATATCACTGACAAATATTTTTTCCTGTATGGCTGGTTCCCTTTTCATTTTGCTGATGTTTTCTTTAGCCATGCAAAATTTTCTTATTTTGATGAAGTCCTATTTGTTTCTTTGGTCCTTTATGTCCCTTGCTCTGGGAGACATCAGTGAAAGTATTGCCGGGTGGAATATCTGAGATTTCTCTTCTAGGACTTTTATGGTATTGTGACTTATATTTAAGTCTTTTATCCACCTTGAGTTTATTTTTGTGTATTGTGTAAGTTGGTGGTTGAGTTTCATTTTTTTGCATGTAGCTGACCAGATCTCCCAACATCATTTGTTGAAGAGGCTATTTTTACTCCATTTTATGCTTCTGCCCCCTTTGTTGAATATTAATTGACCATAGAGTCTTGGGTTTATTTCTGGGCTCTCTTTTCTTTTCCATTGATCTATGTGTTTGTTCTTATGCCAGTACCAGACTGTTTTGATTACCGTGGCCTTGTCATGTAGTTTGATATTAGGTATTATGATTCCCTCCTACTTTGTTCTTCTGTCTCAAAATTGTTGCGGCTATTCAGGGTCATTTATGGTTCCATATAAATTTTTGAAATGTTTGTTCTATATCTGTGAAATATGTCATTGCATAGTTTAATAGGTATTGTGTTGAACCTATAAATTGCTTTGGGTAATATGGGCATTTTGATGATGTTAATTCTTCCCATCCATGAACACAGTATATGCTTTCATTTATTGGTGTCTTCCTTAATTTCTTTCTTCAGCATTGTGTAGTTTTCTGAGTACTGGTCTTTTACCTCCTTGGTAAGGTTTATCCTAGGTACTTTATTTTTCTTGTTGCTATAGCAAATGAGATTATTTTCCTGATTTCTGTTTCTGATGGTTCATTGTTGGTATACGAAAATACCTTCAGTTTCTGAATATTGACTTTGTATTTCGCTATTCTCCTGAACTCACTTATTAGGTTGAGTAGTTTTTTGGTGGAGCCTATAGAGTTTTCTATGTACACTATCATGTCATCTGCAAACAGTGACAGCTTTATTTCCTCCTTTCCAGTTTGGATGCCTTTTATTTCTTTCTCTTGTTTGATTTCTGTGGCTAGGACTTCCAATACTATGTTGAAAAGAAGTGGTGAAAACAGACATCCTTGTTTTGTTCCTGATTTTAGAGGGAAAGCTTTTCGTTTTTGCCCATTGAGTATGATGTTGGCTGTAGGTTTCTCATATACGACCTTTATTATGTTGAGCTATGCTTTCTCTACTCCCACTTCACTGAGTGTTTTTATCATTAATGGGTGCCGCACCTTATGAAATGCTTTTTCCGCAGTATTGATGTGATTATGTGAATTTTGTCTTTCCTTTTGTTTACATGATATAGTACATTTATTGATTTGCAAATACTGTACCACCTTTACATTCCTGGGATGAATCCTACTTGGTAATGGTGGATGATCTTTTTAATGTATTGCTGGATGCAGTTTGCCAATATTTTGTTGAGGATTTTAGCATTATATAATCAGTGATCTTGGCCTGTAGTTTTCTTTCTTTGTTGTGTCTTTATCTGTTTTTGGGATTAGGATGATGCTGGCCTCATAAAAAGAGTTTGGGAGTCTTCCCTCTTCTTATATTTTTTTTGAATAGTCTGAGAAGAATAGGGGTTAGCTCTTCCTTAAATGATTTATAAAATTCTGCTGTGAAACCGTCTGGTCTAGAGCTTTGGTGTGCTGGGAGTTTTTTGATTACTTCTTCGATTTCACCAGCTGTTATTGATCTGTTCAGGCTTTCTTCTGCTTCTTCATTCAGTTTTGGAAGATTACATTTTTCCAGAAATTTGTCCATTTCACCCAGGTTTTCAAATTTCTTGGCATATTGTTGTTCATAGTAATTTCTTACAGTCCTTTGTATTTCTGTGGTACTAGTTGTACTTTCTCCTCTTTCATTTCTGATTTTATTTATTTGGGTCCTTTTTTTTTTTTCTTGATGTATCTGCTTAAAGGCTTGTTGATTTTGTTTATCTTTTCAAAGAACCAGCTCCTGGATTTATTGATCCTTTGAATTGTTCTCTTAGCCTCTATGTTGTTTAATTCTGTTCTTTTCCTGGTTATTTCCTTCCTTCTCCTCACTCTGGGCTCTGTTTGTTGTTTTTCCTCCAGTTCTTGTAGATGTACAGTCAGGTTGTTTATTTGAAATATTTCTATCTTTTTTAGGTAGACCTGTATGGTAGGAACTTCCCTCTCAGGGCTGCCTTTGCTGTGTCCCATAAGTTTTGGACTGTTTGTGTTCGTTTTCATTTGTTTCCAGAAACTTTCTGATTTCTTCCTTGATTTCATTATTTACCCTTTCATTGTTTAATAGTGTGCTATTCGATCTCCATGAATTTGAGTGTTTTTGAGTTTTTTCCTTGAGGTTGGTTTCTATTTTCAGGCCCTTGTAGTCTGAGAAAATGCTTGATATGGTTTCAATTATCCTGAATTTGTTGAGGCTTGTTTTTTGTTCTATCATGTGGTCTATCTTTGAAAATGTTCAATGTGCATTTGAAAAGAATGTGTATTTTGTTTCTTTGGGATGAAAGTTTCTATGTATATCAGTTAATTCCATAGCATAATGTTTCCTGGGTTAATCTGTATTGTAGCAGGAATCGGTACTTTGTTTCTTTTTCTTGGCAAGTAATATTCCATTGTACAGATATGCCGCATATTGTTTATCTAATACCTGATGGTTAATGTTTATGTTGTTTTCACTATTAGCCATTATGTGTAATGCTGCTATGAACATTTGTTTACAAGTTTTTGTGTGGACATACATTTTCTTTGGACATATACCTAGAAATAGAATTCCTGGTCATATGGTAATTCCATGTTTAATATATGGAGAAACTGGCAAAACCTTCTTTAAAGTGGTTGCACAATTTTACATTCCTACCAACAATTTATGAGAGTTCCAATTTTTCTACATCCTCACCAATAGTCATTATTGGCTGTCTTTTTAAATTTAGACATCCTAGTAGGTGTGAATTATTATATTGTGTTTTTTTAAATTTGCACTTCAATAGTGACAAACAATGTTGAATACCACTTGATGTGCTTGAGTATTTTGTAGGCTTTCTTTGGAGAATAAATCCCACTACTCCTTCTATATTTGTTAGTTGACTTTCTATTATAAAGTGTAGATTTCTCTTCCATTCTTATTTTTCAGTGGGAGTATAATAAATTATCATAATTTACTTTGATATTAAAGTTTTTCCAAGTTTAGTCAGTGGGGCACCTTCAGATCAGCTCCTTTTTTTTTTTTAATGTCCATATTAACCCTTGACTAAGTTCTCTTACTTTCTGCCATGACAATATTTTGGATTACTCTGATATTTTCCTTGGCCAAATCCTGGAATGAACCATTTTCCCCAGAAACTATGTTTGTTTTGTTTTTTCTTTTTGAATGGATTTAGAAACCACTGTCTGGGAACCAGTAGGTCTTTATAATTTCCAGGGGGTCACAGCTTTTAGGGTTTCTTAGAGGGCACTTACAAAAATATGTATTGTACATAAATACATGTATACACAGCTATAATATATATCCATATACCTTTGTAAGTAAAAACCATATGTTTACAGTGATAATTTATCCTTTCTCCTTTTTCATATTTGTCCTTCTCTATCCAACAGTACAAATGGAACTCCTATCATTCTGAATGCTTTTATTGATTCATTCTATTCTCTTGTCTTTAATCCTGCATTTCTGTGGGCTGTTTCCTTGGTGTAAGCCTTGTAAAATATGTTAGTTATGCTGACTAAATTCCTCTCTAGTTTGACAGTCACTGACTCAGCCTCTGAGTTGCTGAGTTCCACAGGAAGGAGCTAAGTAGAGCTCTTTGAAAAGGTGTTTCTCTCACAAACTCATGAAATATATTACTTTGGCATTAATGGAGCATGAAAAAGAGGACTGTGAATCCCCAAACAGTACAAATTGTCTTCTTATTGCCTCACAGGAAGGGCCTCTGCAGAGGGAACAAGATAAACAAATCCTGAAGAGAACTGGCTACATGGTGATTCTGGTAAGATGAAGCAAAGACAGCTTTCAAAGTGACTGCGTCCCAATTAAGGCATGGAAGCTGAAGAGAGTTGAAGGCCCTAAAGTAGCCATGGGGGCCTAGAATAGATGTCTGTGAGGAGAAGTGATTGGTGACTAGAGAGTGCCACCTTCCACTATGCCTTGGCATTGAATCAAAATGCTGGAATCCTTGGAATGGCCTTGGGGATGGGAGGAAAGCTGAGTGACTGATGGGAAAGGAACTTGGAATCAGAAATAAAATTGATTCGAAAAATAAAATACTATTTCTTGAGCACTTAAATTTATGGATGGAGATTCATAGCCATCACATATGGAAATAGTGTTAAGTAACCACACAAATATAAGGGAACAAAATATTAATCATAACCTACAATGCTGTTAAAATCATATAACTAGTTTTAATTTTTACTGGCAAACTATAGAGTTAACGGAATCATTACTTACTTGTCACAGCCGGGGGAAACTGGAAGATATTTTTTTAAATATCAAATTCCGTTAAAAATTTTAACATAGCTCCAAACATCCTCTTTTTGCAGGATAATTCTTCAAGCTTTATGATATTTAAGAAATTCCATTATGATAAAAAATTTTAATGACAGATTTTCTGTTTTGCAATGACCTCAACATTCACAAACATTTCTTTGCTCTTTGAAAGTCATGATCCTAGACTGAGTCCTCAGTGCACCACCCTCTCACATCACCTTGATGAATGCTCTGTGTTGTGCACATCTCTGCGTTTGCTAATGTCAGGAACAGGCATTGGACTGTAGAATCTATTTTTTGTCAAACAAGCTTCTCATTTGCTTTGCTTGTCACAGCAGGTTATCTTGGCCTCCTTTTTGCTGACTGTGCCTGCTTCTTGTTGTTCTGCATAATACACATGTAATATGTCCCAGACATTTCAGCAGTTACAGAATTTGAATCACAAAACAATAGGAAAAAGTATGTTCGTATCCTATCGCTTTGACCTAACCTCTCAAATTGGTTCCCTGCTTCTAAATATCCACCTTGTTTCCTCCGACCTCTTTTCCTGCGCTCATGTAAGGCCCTCACAAGCTCTGAGGTTTTGATTGTCCATGTCCCAACTGTCCTTCAAGGTCTTTATTAAACTATTTTTCTAAGAGGACATTCCAGATTATTTCTATGTGAATTTATTTATTTTTCCTGCTTGCTTCTGTCATTGCAGTTTGTACTACTAATATCAGCACTTAACCTTTTCTTTGACTGAATTCTAATTACTTGGGTAAACACAAATATGGGAAGGCCAATTAAAAATGGCAGAGGAAAAGTAGATATGGTTTCATGACATAAGACTTTGGAAAGGGAGACTGAATTTTGTGTTCTTTTCACAAATGGCTTTGATTGTCCGAGAAGGACCTAAAGAAATAAACATGATAGTACAAATTCAAGAGTGTAGAACAGAGGTTGGCAAACTTTTTCTCTAAAGACTCAGATAGTAAATATTTTTTCTTTGCAGGTTGAACAGTCTCTGTTGTAACAAATGCTACTGTTGTGGTGTGAGATCAGCTATGGATAATACATAAAAGAAGAGGTGTGGCTGTGTTTAGATAAAACCATATATATATTTATATAAAACAATTGGTGGTCAGGATTGGAACTATGGGCCTAGATTTCCTGACTTTTGGGCTAGAATAACTCTCTAAAAAAGGATAAGAAAGCTCCAGCTGACTTTGCCATAAGAACTATTCCCATGTTACTGTAACCCATTTTTAATCTTTTTTGATATTCTGATCAATTTCCAATTTCCTGCTAGGTAATTCCATTTTATGTTCTATAGGAACTTCATATTCACCATGCCTAAAACTAACCTTTTTTTTTCTTTTTACTTAGGAGAAGTGTCCCTATCTATTTACATGAAAGAATTTATAATTTTACCAACAACTTAACTTTTAGGTCTGTGTTTCTTTGTTATTTATACTTAATAATTACCTGAGTACTCTCAGTCCGATCTATTAATAATTATTGGGAAAGAATTCTTCATGGGTTTCTCATTTCTGAACTACTTTCAAGTACAGGCATTCACAGTTTTTTCAAGACTGTCTTTTCCAGGAAGCATTGATAGCAAACAGCCTTGTAAGACAGAGAAAGGGTCTTTTCTCTAGAGCAGATGGCAGGTTCCTTTGTTGTCAAGTATAATAAAGATAGTGCATCTCTCTGGGGCAAAGGTTGAGGAGGCTTCCTTGCAGCCCATTATAAAAAATTGGCGATTCCTAAAATCGATTTCTGAGCTGTGGCTGAATCAAATATGGGTGATTCATCCTGAGGTAAAATTCTTCTCCAGCTGTGAACTTGTGAACCCAGATAAGTTATGTGCTTATAAAGTACACTACTGTGACAGGCATAGTATAGATATTTTCATTCCAAAAGGGAGAAATTAGAAAGAAGAATTTAGTCATGGGTCCCAAGCAAGTCCGAAACCTGGCAGAGCAAATTCCTTTAGATTCTAGCCCCTGAGATAATCTTTTTTGGCTCAGCGCTCTGTCCTTCGGGCTTTTCGATGAGGTGGTTTCACCTTCTAGTCTGACTGGGGTGGCATTCCTGTCCCTCTGATACTGAGGGCTGGCAGCCTCATCCTGTGGGCTCGTGCCCTTCACACCCATGGTTGCACCCAGTGGCAACCCTGCTGATCTTTGCATCGCCCTCAGGGTTACTCTTTCATTTTCTTGAAGGATAATGCTTGTTCGCAGCCATATAGCTCTATTGTCCTATTCAATTACTTTCAATGTTTTGCTTAGAAGTCTCCTCAACTAAATAAGCAATTTCATTCTAGCAAAATTCTACTTTTTCCAAAACACTAGAACACAATTCAGCCAAGCTCTTTATAACAAAGAATAACTTTTCATCTGTGTTCAATAATGTTCCTCATTTCCATTTGAGTCTTTACCAGAGACATCTTTATTTCTACCAATGATTTCTTCCAAGCAATCTTGCCTTTTTCTAACATGCACATCCAAACTCTCCTAACCTTGACCTATTATTCCCTTCCAAATCTCCTTCTACTTTTTTAGATATTTATTTTTATAGTAGCATCCCACTTCTCAGTGCCAAAATCTGTGTTAGTTTGATAGGGATGCCATAACAAAGTACCACAGACTAAATGACTTAAAGAACAGAAATTTATTTCCTCACAGTTATGAAGGATAGTAGTCCAAGACCAAGGTGTCAACAAGTTTGGTTTCTCCTTGCAGCCTCTTTACTTGGCTTGCAGATGGCCACCTTTCTGCTGTGTTCTCATGTGCTTTTTCCTGTATGTGCACACATCCTTGGTGTCTCTTTGTGTGTACAAATTGTTTTTTCTCATAAGGACACCAGTCAGACTGGGTTAGAGCGTACCCCAACCAACCTTGTTTTAACTTAATATTCTCTTTAAAGACCCTATCTCCAAAGAGTCATGTTCTGCAGTACTAGACATTACAGCTTCAAAATATGACTATTACCAGGATACATCCCATTATACTTGGTCACTGACACCCAGTGAAGACGCTTATTTTGCAGAACACAGTTGTCTGATATTACTACATAAAAACATCATCCTCTGCAGTTTTCACCTTTGTTGTTGAAAAGGGAGAAAAAGCCTATGGTCCCATCAGATGTAGTTTTCATTTTTACCTCTGTTTTTGGATAGCAACAGTGCTAATGATTACCTTTAACATAAAAAACAATGATGTAGATACTACTTGCATTCCTTAACTAAATTTCTCTACATTATTCTATAAACCATGAAGTTTATTTTCCAATGTAAGGCCTCGGAGTACTTGAAAGCTATGTTGCTTGTTGTTTTATAATTAGCAGAGAATAAAATTTATTTTCTTAATGTCTTTAAAATTTTTTTCCTGACTTTACACCCTCAACTACTTTATTTATTTTTTTTCCAGTTTTGCTTTTTGCTATTAAGGCTTGCTAGAGAAAATTAACCACAGATTGGGTGTGTCCACTAGTAGTTTATTCTATTTAATTTTAGTCAACCTCTTCATACTTGTTCAATAATACTTTCAGTCATTAGGCATCGTAGATTTTTTTCCCCAGCATCACATGTTTCCTACCGAACTACTTAATGTCCATTCTGCTGTTTTACTCTTACTATTCAGACAATAAGGTAGATCTAGTGTATAAACTTATTTCCAGTTTTATTGATATAATAATGTTTGTTCTATGAAAAATTCCTCTGTCTTACATCATAACTCAGAAGTGTTTTACATCTGAAACTGCTTCTCCTCTTTTTTCTTAAATTTCTCAGAGAAATATGTAGAGAATTTTTTTGCCATTGTTTTCATCCCATTTATATACACATTTTTTATTATGTTGGAAACCTCTTCCTTCATATATTCACTTTTTTGTGTGTATAATTGTCAATCTCAGCTTTCTAGAAGCTCCTTTCTATTTGGATGTGATCAAGTTCAATCTCTATGTATCTGTGTGTCTGTCTATCCAATGTCTGTCTACAATGTGCCTATTTGTGATGCTCATATTGCTCACGGTACAGTTGAATCAGAATATAAAACATTTCCTTCCACTCAGAACTAAGCTTCCTAAAGTGTTGATCTAGTGCTTTAAATTCTTCCTCATTTAATTTTAAGCAAGACCTGGGAATAATAGCAATCAGATTTTAAACTCCAAATATATTACGTAGGAATATATCTGTTAAACATCTTCTTGAAGTGTCTGACAGAGGTAAGCTATCATGTCAGTAACTGAGTCCATGGAAAGAGTATATAAATATGTGACTAAGAGGTTCCTGGAAATCTATTTTCAGTCAAGGTTACTTGGGATATTTTGGAAATTGTAACAGAGAATTAAACCTGACTAAGTTATTTAACCACTGCCAAAAGGAGACCATATCAACAGAAAGGCAACCATTAGCTTCAGTTCTCAAACAGGGGGGCTAAAGCACAAGGGTTGTTTCAGGATGTTTTCATCACTATCTAGAAGGAAGAGTAGCTAATTAGTAACTGGATTTCTTTCAGGATTCAAGCTATTCCTAAATGTTACATTTTTTATGGCTCTCCAATTAACTCTGGGGTAAAGTAAAAATTCTGTACCATGCAAATGTTTTGGTTTTATTTTGTTCTGGCTACATGGTTATTCCCACGCCTGCCACACCCTGTATTGCACATACATCCCAGACATAATAAATCGCAACTTGAAATTTTTTGTGTGGCTTGTAATTTTCCACATAATGTCTCTGCTGAATATATTTCTCACGCTTCTTTCCTAGTTAACACCTACTAATTATTAACTCTCCACAGATAACTCCTGCTGAGAAACATCCTAGGCCCAGTTGTTTACGTAAGTGCCCACGCTTGAGGTCTCAAGCACTTTGTACTTACCTTTGACATAGCACTTACTGTTGTGAACCGTATCATCTGTGACTGTGTAGATCATGAGCTCCTTGAAGATGCACACAGTGTTTTATTTATCTTTGTGTTCACAATTCCTATTTTCCAATGCTTGGTAAATAGAAATTTAAAACCTGATTGTTAGAAAAATGAAGATATCACTACAGTGAAGATGAGTACTTCAGGTTATTATAATTTGGTGTCAGTAACTATTAAATTAATCTAATTAACATCCTTTCTCTTTTTTTCTCTCATTACTAAAGAATTTTCTGATTATAAGTTTCTTTTCCTTTGGTAATTTGTCTTCTGGCAGAATATATTCTGTTAAGGACTTATGCTCCTCCCACTCTTAGCACTTACATTTCTCATTGTACGCTGGATGCTGAATGGCGATGTCCTGCAGTTGTGTTTGCTTCCTTCGATGTATTTTCCACTTTTTTTGCATCCAGCTCTTTTTCCCAAGTGACCGACTTAAATGGCATACCTCAGTGGGTTTCTTTGTCCACTTGCTTCTTGTATTTGGCCAGTGGGAAAGGCCTACAGTAGATAAGAGGCAGGGGTGATTGAAGGGTCAGAATATTATTCCTCCCTGTGCCTATGGCTTGCTATGACACCTAACTGAACGTTACTAATTCTTTCAAGATGGTTATGCTTATAACACTCTCCACTTCTGGATTCTGATAAACTCTCTTTCCACCCTATCCACCCTCCTTTTTTTTTTCTTCTGTTCAGAGGTGTTAATAACCCCATCGTACTAGTCATGGGTTAATGCAGTGTCCCCTTGTGATTTCACTTCATTCAGCCTTTTTCAAAATATCCTAAGTAGAGTGTGACTTACTGGGGCCATACTGAGAATTAGATTTGCCATTATTTGGTCTTGACTAATATAGTAATTGGTTCAGGAAATAGCTTTAGGAAACAGATCCTCAAAGTGAAATTCTAGAATAGAATCACTTACATATGCAAAGAACACAAGGATAATAACTCCTTGCTGAAGGAGATAGGCATGGGTAATCCATGACACAGAGTGGCATTACAATTAATCAAATCAAGTCATTAGAGGAAGCACAGATGGAGGGAAATCAAGTGGCTGTGGCACTTAGTAGTTATGGCAACAATAGTGATTATAAGATTGTTGAATTCCCTGGATTCAATTTATAGCCTTAGAGATGTACATATAAGAAAAACAAAAATATCAAGCATGAACAGACAATATAAATACCTGTGGAGATCCAGGAGGTTTGTTGGCAGTTTTCAGTAAGACTGAAGACCAACAAAGTTTGAATATAAACATGAATTAAATACTCAACCTTGCTAATTATCTCACACTAAGATAAGGGCCATGGTGGGGAAGGAACAGGACTTTTATGTATGAAATGGGGGCATTTACACAGTAGAGACAAAAACGTACCTACCTGTTTGCCTGAAGGCTGTGTCAAATCTGCCCTCCTACATGAAATAGTGTTGGACAGTGCTTCTCAAATTTTAATGTACCTGTGAATCACCTGGGAGTACCATTAAAATGCAGATTCGGATTCAATCAGTCTGGGAAATAAGTGAAAATCATCTTAATCTTTTATACTGAAGACATTATGCTAATTGACAATGGTGAACTGGAAGTAACAGGCACCATGAATATCCTGCTAAGGTATATGTGTGTCAGAGAATGGAAGTTAAATGCTGAAAATCTTAGTGGTTTGCAAATCCACTGTGAAATTTTTAGGTGCTCATGGTAAGATAGCCCTTCTAAAATGTGACACTAGTTATTCCAGCAAACCCAAAGAAAGAGACACAGTTTGGTGGGCCTCGGATTTTGGAGGCAATATATACTACATCATCATTCTTCTCTGACCCATTTAGTTATCCAGACCTGTAAAGGTACCAGTATTGATTTGGGTCCTGAATAACATAGAGTTCCGCAACAAGCCTGGTTTGCTTCAAGCCATCTTTCCTTTTGGGCCTAATAGTTTATTAAGTCTAACAGGTTAGTGGGTTAGGTAACACACCCAGTGAATTTATGAAGTATTTGTGACACACGGAATGTTGTATGAAACTCTTCCAAACTCGAATAAGGTAAATCACAGCTCTGGCATCTTCTGTGGAGGAAGGATGCGATACCCTCCCCAGTTTTTCATGAACTATTTCCATTGAAAAATTTCTAGCTTGCTATTGGGCTCTGGTAGAAAGAGGATGCATGACCTTGAAAAACCCTGTGATTATGTGAATCAAACTGTCCAAGACGAACTGTATATTATATCTGATCAACCCAACCATAAAATTAGATATACACAGTAGCATTACTTTATACAATAGAGGTTGTTCATAGTAGACTGAGCTTAAGCCAAGCTGCTCTGGGAGACTTAGTAAACAGCACAAATGGATGACTCAGTTTAACATGGTACTTCTTTCACTGTTTTGGTACCACGCAGAAGGACAAATGATAAACCTGGTTTCCTGGTAGATCTGACTGCTGTGACAGCACCAGATAGAAGTCAACAACGGCTCTCAAGGTGATCCTGAAAGACTGTGACTATAGTACATGCCATGGTGTACTGTCCAGACTCTAACCTCTCGGACTGAAGTGCTCATTTCTCTTGTGACTGGGAGTCCTGGCAACTAGCTGTTCTCAACTGAGTCCTTGTCCAAGACTTCCTTTTAACCGAGGAGAGTCTACCCACCTACAGCCATGCCTCCTTCCTGGGGAAAGCACAGTCTACTAATTGGTTGTAGAGAGGTATTAAGGCCTGGCCCTATGCCGCAGTTCAGAACAGCCCG
This sequence comes from Mormoops blainvillei, assembly GCA_004026545.1. Lineage (NCBI taxonomy): Eukaryota > Metazoa > Chordata > Mammalia > Chiroptera > Mormoopidae > Mormoops > Mormoops blainvillei. Next base: position 1,231 of record PVJD01013915.1, on the reverse strand, counting down.
AAGAACCGTTCCAGATCCAAAGTTAGCCAGAGGATCAGCTAGGCCTTTGTCCTGACTGCATCACTGTTCACATTCTCCCTTGGCCCAGCTCTGCTTCTTCACTTCCTAACTGCGGATCTCGAGCATGTCTCATGAACTTCCTGCAGATAAATTACCATCTCGGAGCCTGTTTCCAAGAACACTGAATCTATGACAGAGGTGTCAAGAGTGACCTAAGCTGAGGTGCTGGCAGACTCTAAGGAGGGCATGGAATAAGTTGTGAAGTAAACAACTCAGCTTACCGACTCAGACCTTTTAACCAGCCATAGAAGCAGAGAACTGCAGCTATTTTAATGTTAAGTTACCGTCCCCCATCCCCATTTCTCTCTTTAAATTTTTAAATGAGAATCTGAGTGGCAGATACTATTCCAGGTTTCAGGTGGGAAAAAGGCCAAATTGATGTCACCACAATTATATGGAACCTGATGTTATTTGTATGTCTCCTTTGTGGGGATGAAACTCTAGATGGTGAAGGATGAGAGTGCATTCTAAGGGGGAGAAGGATGTGCTGTACCAGGTAACTCTCTCCACTTGATCCGCTCTCCATCCTTCTCTACCCTGATCTATGTCCTGAGTGGCTAATCTATGCAGGTTACCTTAATTACTTCTCTAGCTCTCTGGTTTATGATTGATTTCATCTAATGGGAGTTGCGCAAAAATTAGGAGGGAAGAGAGAGAGTTGGGTTAACTATTCCCTTGGGAATATATAAATAAATAAATAAATAAATATATATATATATAATTTTGTATATATATATACACACATTAACAACTTGTTAAATGAAATGCATTTTGTTTTCTTATCTTAACAAATATACTTTCATAGCAACAAAATAGATAACTGTTTACATCTATGAATTTTAATGACTGAAATTTGGCAAAATACTAAAGATGGGTGAATTTAACTATGATTGTACATGACCAGTGTTCCCTTGATGAGTGGTGATGTTTAAGAATAAAACTGAGATAATCACAAATAATAAATTATATGCATATTTTATAAAATACATTTTTCTTATCTTAGTTTTAGGAAACTTGTTCATTATGTTTTTATAATCAAGATCTTCAAATAATTTATGTTCTATTAGTGACAATGAAAAAATAAAAACTTTTTTTGATTAATCTTATTTATTTGAATGTGAAGACACTGTATTTTGCCAAGTCAGTAGCTAATAGATTTGTCAACAAATTC
>PVJD01013914.1:0-31693 GCA_004026545.1 Mormoops blainvillei | reverse complement strand
CTGTACTTTTTGCTCAATTTTTGCTGTAAATGTAAAACTGCTCTAAAATTACAGTCTGTTTAAAATGAAGAGAAAGAAGAAAAGCAAAAGGTGATTAAAGTAGGTTGTTATAAATTTAGGATGTCGATTACAAACCCCATGGCAACCGCTAAGAAAATAAATAAAAGATAACAGAAAAAGGAGATGAAGGGTGAATCGAATGATACATTAGCAAAAAAAAAAAAAATCCAACAAACGCAAAGGAATGCACTATGAAAGGACTTGAGGAACAAAAATGATATAACATATATTATAGAAAACAAATACCATAATGGCAGATAAAAACTGTCATTATAAGTAATCACTTTAAATGTAAATGGGTTAAATTCACCAATTAAAAGACAGCTATTGGTAAAACTGGTATTAAAAAGGCATGATTTAGCTATATGCTGTTTACATGAGACTCAATTTAGACACAAAGACACACATAGGGTGCAAGTGAAAGAACAGAAAGAGATATTCTATGCAAATAGTAACCAAAGGAGAGCTGGGATGGCTAAATAATACCAGGCAAATAGGTTTTAAGTGAAAAAAAATTGTTATAGGAGGCAAAGAAGGGCATTTTTATTGATAAAGGGATCACTTTTTATCAAGAAGATATAACAGTTAGAAACATATACATACCAAACAACACAGCCTAAAAGATAAGAAGGAAACATTGAAGGAATTGGAGAACTAGTTGCACTATAACAGGTGGAGACTTTTATATCCCACTTTAAATAATGGATAGAACACTTACACAATAGATGAATAAGGAATAGAAGACTTAAACAACACTATAAACTAACCAGACCTAAAAGACATATACAGAATACTCTACCCAACAAGAGTGGAGCACACATTCTTCTCAAGTGTCCATGGGACATTCTCCAGGATACACCATGTGTTAGACTATAAAACAATTCTAAATAACTTTTAAAAGATCTGATTCATACAAAATATCTTCTCTGAACACTTGGAATGAAGCTACAAATCAATAACAGAAGGAAAACTAAAAAAAAAAAATTCAATATGAGGAAATTAAAAAACATACTCTTAAAAACATGTAAAGATTTAATACTAGTTCTATTTGATTTCTTCCAAAAATAGGAGAGGACGGGACGCTTACTAACACATTCTACAAGGCCATCGTTCCCAAAGCCAAAGATACTACAAGAAAGAAACCACTGACCGGTATCCCTTATGTCTATAGATACAAAAGTCCTCAACAAAATATCAGCAAACTGAATACAACAGCACACTAAAAGGATTATATACCATGGCCAAGTGGGATTTATCACAGAAATAAAAGGGTGGTTGGTTCAACATAAAATAGTCAACTAATACAGTATCCCACATTAATAGAACACAGAGGGAAATTGATCCTTTAAATAGACACAGAAAAAGAATTCGACAAAAGTCAACACTCTTTCATCAATCATGAAAACTTTAGCAAGCTAGGAATAGAAGACAAGTTCCTTAATGTGATAAAAGGCATATATGTAAAACCCACAGTTACCATACTCATTGGTGAAATACTGTAAATTTTCCCCCTGAGATCAGAAACAAGACAAGGATATCTGCTTTCCTCTGCTATTCATCATTGGAAGCCCTAGCTAGAGCAATTAGGCAAGAGAAAGAAACCAAAGGTATCCAAATTGGAAAGGAAGAAGTAAAACTATATTCACAGGTGATTGGGGGGGTGGGGGGGGAAAGTAGGTTTACTGTTGTGAAGATGCAAAAACAGCTGCTTCTTGTATTATTATTTATTAATTATTGTACTTTTATATATGAACAACTGTAAGCCTACTTTTTCCCACACCTCTGTGTATATATTTCCATTAAATGCACACACACACAAAAACTACTAGAGCTAATAAATAATCAAGAAAGGAGGAAGGAAGGAAGGAAGGAAGGAAGGAAGGAAGGAAGGAAGGAAGGAAAGGAAGGAAGGAAGGAAGGAAGGAAGGGGAAAGATAGTTTCAGGGTGTAAGAACAACAAATAAAAATCAGTTGCGTTTCTATATGCCAATAATGAGCAATCTGAAGGGGAAGTTAAGAAAACAATCCTATTTAGAATAGCATCCAAAAGAGTAAAATAACCTAGGAATAAGTTTAGTCTAGGAGGTAAAAGGTTTATACATTGAAAATTACAAAATATTCCTGAAAGAAATTAGACTTAAATAAATGGAGAGGCATCTCATACTCATGGACTGGAGGACATAATATTGTTAATGTGCCAGTGCAGTTATGTGCTGCATAACGATGTTTCGGTTCATGAGGGATTGCATCTACATCAGTGGTATATGATAGAGCCTCGCTGTATAATAGGCTACACCACCTAGAGTTTTGTAAGTGCACTCTATGATGTTTGCACAACAGTGAAATGGCCTAATGACAGGTTTGTCAGAACATATTCCCCATTGTTAAGTGGCATGTGACTATAGTCCCTAAAGTGATCTACAGATTCGACACAATCCCTATAGAAATGCCAAAAAGTTGCCCTGGCTGGTGTTGCTCAGTGGATTGAGCTTCGGTCTGCAAACCAAGCAGTCATGGGTTCATTTCCCCAGTCAGGGCAAATGCCTGGGTTGCGGGCCAGGTCCCCATTGTGGGGAGTGCAAGAGGCAACCACACACTGATGTTTCTCTCCCTCCCTTCCTTCCCCGCTGTCTAAAAATAAAATAAATAAAATCTTTTTATAAAAATGCCAAAAATTTGTTTTGCAGAAATGGAAAAGCCAATCCTCAAACTTATAAGGAATCTCAAGTATCCTTGAGTAGCCCAAATAATAGTGAAAAAGAAAAGCATGGCAGGAAGACTCATACTTCCCAATCTCAAAACTTATTACAAGCTGTTGTGCTGGCATAAGGATAGACATATAGACCAATGAAATAGAATTGAGAGTCCAGAAATAAACCCAAACCTCTATGCTCAATTGATTTTCAACCAGAGTACCAAGACAATTCAGTGGGGGAAAGAACAGTCTTTTCAACAAATGATATTGGGACAAATGAATAATTACATTTTTAAAAAATGAAGTTGGACTCCAAGTTCGCACCATAAACAGAAATAAACTCAAAATAGATCTACAACCGAAATAAATATAAGGGTTAGACCTGTTAGGAGAAAGCGCAGGGGTAAGTCTTCATGATCTAGGACTTGGCAATGGATTCTCAGATTTGACACCTTAAAACAACAGCGACAAAAGAAAAAATGGATAAACTGGACTTCACAAAAATTAAAAACTTTTGTTCATCACAGGACATTACAAGGATGTGAAATAGACTACAGAATGGGAGAAAATATTTTCAAGTCATTTACTTGATAAGGGTTTAATATCTAGAATATATAGAAAAAAATCTTACAACAAAACAAAGACAACGCAATAAAAAACTGAGTAAAGGACTTGAATAGACATTTCTCCAAGAGACCAATAAACACCTAAGATATTCAACATCACTGCCCACAAAAGAAATGCAATTCAAAACCACAATGAGAGTCCATTTCACACCCAGCAGGATGACTCTAACCAAAAAGACAGGTAGTAATGAGTATTGGTGAGGACATGGAGAAATTGGAAACTTCGTCCATTATTGGTGGGAATGTAAAATGGTGCATGCAGTCCCTGTGGAAGCAGTTTGATGGTTCCTTAAAAAAAACACATAGAATTACCACATGACCCAGCAATTCCATGCCCAAGAGCAATGAAAACATATCCACACAGACACTTAGACACAAATGTTTATAGTAGCATTATTCATAAAAGCCAAATGGTTGAAACAGCTCAATGCCCCTCAATGGATGAATAGATAAACAAACTGTGGGGTATACATATGATGAAATATTCAACCATAAAAAGGAACAAAGTACTAAAACATGCTACAACTTGGATGAACCTTGAAAACATTACGCTAAGTAAAAGAAACCAGTGACAAGAGATCACACACTGTATGACTCCAATTGTATGATATATCCAGATTAAGCAAATTTAGGGAGACAGGAAGATTAGAGGTTACCTAGGGGATGGACAAAGGAGGAACGGGGAGCGGCCTTTTAATGGGGATGGGGGTTTGCATGGAGCGATGAAAAAGTTTTAAAACCAGAGAGAGCCAGTGGTTGCACAGCATTGTGAATACACTGAATACCCCTGAATTGTGTACTTTAAAGTGGTTAATTGTGTGTTTTGTGAGTTTCGCTTCAATAAAAGAAAATGTCCAAAAAAAGGAGGTGGAAAGAAAGGAGTTTCTTTTTAGCTTTCAAGTGACCCATGCACCCCACTTACAGGAATCACTGTGTAACCTTCTGTAGCCCAAAGGGTGTTGCCTGCCCTTTCCTAGCCTATGGCTGACTTTTAGCAATTTCCATTTGACCTTTTACGAGACCACAGATTCTTCTGGAATGGTACAGACCCAAGTGGGGTAACCCCACAGGAACAATCCCATCCTGCTTGAGTAACCAGATTAACACCTTATCCCCCTTTTAAATTCCACCATTTGTGAATGCAACCGAGCACATATGCTGGGCAAGGTAAACAAGAACCAGGTCACCAAGGGGCATGGCTTCATACACAGAGGTCACTATTGCCATCGACTGTCACTGACCACAATTCTGGGAAAGGCGCCATTGCCGAGGCGTACGCCAGCAGGGTGGCAATGTCTCCTCGCAGAGTTCCTGGAATTCATTTGAACGTTTGAAGTAGAGAAAGTTTAGGGAAATGTTTGCATTACTCACACTTCAGAAAAGATGGGGGTTTCCCACTGCTTCCAGTCCACCATACCCTTTCTAATCTGCCCGGATTATGTGGGAGTAGGGAACGTGATCGCCCCATCCAGCTCTGGCCAACTAGGTCTCCTATGCCGATATGCACAAACCCACTTACGTGTCGACGCACATGGTAACCTTAGATCGATTCAGAGTTACCCTGTGGATGGAAATGCTAATCTGATGAAAAGGGACTATAGGAACTCCTAGTTTCAAATCTGCCTGCTGTTCAGGCAATAGCTACAACTCTTTGCAGCTTCCTGTCCGTTAAAATGTGATTTATACATTCTATTGTGTGCTAGTCGTTTCCTGTTTTACAATACCAAATTTAATACTGCCTTCCTGCCCTTTCTTAGGTAGCAGGTGATTCAGAAAGTTACTCTGATTTCCTCCTCTGGGTGGTCTACCCCTCCTACCCTCTCTCTGCTCCTACCTCATGACTGGATCTTTCCCCCTGTGGGTAATTTTTCATCCAGTAAGCATGCTATAAACTTTCTTCTCCTCAGGCCTTGAGGCAGCTTCTTAAAGCAAATGGTCTGGTATCTACCTGTGCTCTTCTCTCTCTCCTGGTCATGGGAAGGGCCTGATGCCCTTTATAGGGCAGCTCCACAGTAAGAAACACAACTTTCAGCCACCAAAAGCCATTCTGCATGTACATAAATCTCTTCCTCATACAGTCACGTAATTTCTCCCAACCACCTTGCACGTTCCTGCCAGGCAGGGAGCAAGACAGCCACAATTGTGGGAACAGAAGCAATCTCTTCCTCCACTCACCAAATCATGACCGCGCCCAGTGCGGGTTGATCTTTGCTGCTGACATGTTGGAGGTCCAACAAATGGCCATTTCCCGACAGGGGCAGCCACAGCTGCGCTCTAATGCCACCCTCAAGTGGAAGCCACTTAGGGAAGCCCCGTAAAGCCAGGACAATGTTTTCTGGGCTCTAGAGTGAATGATTTTCCCAACTAGATCAAAGGTGTGTCTCCCTCACAATGCTTAGCTCAGAGCAGACCGTTAATCTGTATTACAAAATGCTACTGTATTCATTCTGAAACCAAGCGCGGTGCCATGCCTCTGGGGGTACAGGCACTCAGTAAATTTTGATGGATCACATTGAGCCTGCCATTTGGGAGGGAAAGGCCAAAATGGAAAGGGCATCGCAATGACGGCTTGCCAAAGGCTCTCAAAATAACTGGGCATGTTGGGGCTCTAGCAGTGGTTTTCAGATTGTCCTGTGGGACCTGGTATTCTGTCGGAACCGATCCAAGTTTCCATAAACATTCGATTCAAAAAATGCATGTGGTGTAAATGTATATTTAGAAATTGTAATAAAAACCAAAAAAAAAACAAAAACCCTAACAGAAACACCTCATGCATTACTTTCAGAACGGCAACTGAGGACCACCCATGGGTTAGCAGGAGCCATCAGGTTGACACGTTTCTGTTCAAACCTCAGGGGGGATGCTTCTCTTGTCTGAACTTCTCACGGGACTTCCCAGATCTCACCCAGGAGGTTGTGAGTGCACCGGCATTTTACAATTTAGACCTATACATATGTATCCACTCTCACAAAACCATACAAGTAAGGTATCGCTTCTTTGTGCAAATCAGGACCTTCTTGCTGTTGTGCAGCCAAAACAGAAGACAGAAATAAATGGAGCTATAACTGCAATTGTCACCTATCACCTCAATTACACATTTTTATAGGCAGCGACATAGCCTCATCATTCTCACAAACTTTATAATTGTTATATGTTTGCACTTTATAATTATGAGATACTGTTTTTAATCTCATATTTTTAACATATTGAGAAGCCAGCTAAGATTCTGATTAAATAGCAAAGAGGCTCTTTCGCCATGGAAGGAGACTAAAGGCTGAATGAATTACCAGTCCCTGTGACTGGGCTGTGTGTTTTTAGAATGGGAGCATCAGCTCAAGGATGCCAGGCTGGCAGTGAGCGCAGAGGCATGTAACGCAGCCACTGCCCAGCCGCCCAATACGGGCCCCAGACTTGCCACACCTGCATCTAACCTCTCTCCAACTAATGTGATCACCTGTCATGATGGAAATCAGCAAGTGCAGGTCAGTGTTGTTTATACGAAAGTGCATGCCCTCCACCAGCCCTCTGGGTCAGTCCACTTAAGCAATTTTGAGATACATAGTCACTATACATTCTGAACGTAAGAGTCATTTTAAACACAGCTGTAATCAAGTTCTTGGGATAAGGGAATCTGGTGGCTCCAGAGTAGTGCTTACGACTTAAGGCAGTTTCCTCTGATTCTTGAAAGCTGTTTTTGAGTAAGCTTGGGGTTTGGAACAGGGGATTGTACTGTGGGCTGTAGGCTCAGAAAAGGCTTTTTAATGTAGTGGCTAAAGCAGTACGCCCAAGGCCTGCTTCAGTCGTGTCCTCCCTCCCGCAAGTGAAAAGCCTGGGCAAAGGGATGGGAAGCCATCAGCGCTTATCCCAAATCCATGCTTGTCTCAGCTCATGCAGTCAGAGCTGCATGAAGTGGGAGAAAACGTTATCTGAAGGGGCAGTCATTCACTGACTCTCCTGGCTGGCAGCTCTGAATCCAGGTGTGATTTCCTCAGAGCAGTCTTTCCCCAGCTCACAGATATGATAGTATTTTCCATCCACGCAGAGCAACCATCTCATCCCACACTGCCATGCTTGCCCTCTGAAGCAGTCAGCTGTTTAAAAGGTACCCAGTGGGGCATGACATCTGAAGAGGAAATGCTGAAACTCTGGGGAGAATTTAGGTAGGTACAGTGTGATCACTGAAGTTGAAATCTGTCCAGACCATTGAGTTCACCACTAATGCTATAAAAATGAAAGCTGTGGGCCCATTAAATAACTTCATTGTACCCGAACCTATTAATTGTGTCTAAATCATTTAAAAAATCCTATGTACCATTTGTCATGAATGATGAATCTGGGTAAACACTGAGCCGATGGCTGCCTTAATGGAGCACTGTTCAAACCACAATCGTGCTCCAGGATCTGAGATGGCTGCTTTTAGTCACTGTGATTGACATAAGCATGTGTCATCAAATTCACATGGGAAATGGAGCTCTGGGCAAAGTAAGAGAAATTTGCCCTGCATATATTCCCTAGCAATTAACCCTGAAATATGCATGAGGAAACTGAGACAGCAAATGATTAAGAAAAAGCCAAACCATTTCAACAATGTCCTTGGTAGCCCTTCCACAGAGAAGGAGAAAAGGCAACAGATGACAGAGGTATCCCAGTAAGAGACCCCTTTCTTGCCACAGGCTTTTCTCTGGCCCTTGAAAGTCAGGAGCACCAGTTGCCCTGCCACATATACGCAGACATTTTCCCCAAGCTCAAGGTGGAAACAGACTTCATGTCATCCCACTCTGAAAGCAGAAAAGTAACAGGTAATAAGTGCAAGCGTGTGGTATGTCTAGTGTGTGTATGAATGTATACCAGCATTTTCGGATTCTCTCCTGTACCAAGAAAATGTCAAAGACTTGATGGCAAAAGAAAGGCTTCCTGCCTCGTCAGATGGTTTCACTGGATGGCACAGCCACTGCTGCGAACCAGTTTACAAAGGGGGAAGACCCAATAGCATGATGACTTGGAAGAAATTTGGAGTGGGCTTAAGCAGAGCTAAGCTGCCCCAGAAACTCAAGTCTAGTGCTTATCTCAGATCCGTGACCAGGGTAGACTGTCCAGTAAGGACTAAGACTGCCTCACCCATCCAGGGTTCAGGGCTAAGGCAAGACGATGATGCAGGCAAATCACATGGTAAGGGAGCAGCTGCAGGCAGGTGAGGTGTTCCAAGTACTAGTTTGGAAAGAAATCAGTGCCAGTTCCAAAGTATATTATTTCGAAGTCTTCATCTGTGAATGTTTTATAAGAAGTTCCCACAAGACCAGCAGCCTACGATGAGGCAGGGTAAAGAAAGAAACAACAAGTGGTAACTCAGTTTTAACATTTTATTGGGTAAATGATTTTAAAGGTAATAACAATAGTGTCAAAACTACTGCAATATCTTTCCACAGCCATACCTACCAGACCCACATAAACCTTCTCATTTTTCCTTTTGCTCATTTTTAATATTTTAAAGCCATACATGTCATATAAAATGCCCATTTCCAATGGTTTCATCAAACTATTAAGCAATTAATGTGGAAGGAGGATCTAGTTATACTTGAAGGGGTTTCAGGTAATCCGTGGTGTCGCACTGTAATCAAAAACCAGGCTCCTAAGAAAGAAGGAAAAGCTACTCCAGGTAGCTTTTGCTCATTACAAGTTTCACCATAGCATCACCAAAAAATTCATTATGCTGGTGACCAATTCAAAGTGATTTCGGGGAACATATAAAACACTAAAATAACTTAGAAACTAGATCCAAATATTTCAAAAGTAATCAACTTTGATATACAAAAACAGTCAGAGGTGGTTACAAAAGTGTTTTCTCAGTGCGTCTATGTACCAGCGCAGTTACTGGGTCTAGAGCAAAATAAAAGGTTTATTTTCTTCTGAAACAGTAATAAAAAACAAGGAAAACATATCTTTGTATATAAAGGATAAATGCTGGTCTTAAGAATAATGTAATCAGAAACCCTTAAATCGAGAGGCACACAATGGGTTTCCGCTTTTAAAAAATAAAAGGAAAGTCACCAGTTTATTTAAATGGAGGAGGCGCTCCCACCCCCAAATAAACTTAATTCAATTTAACATCACTAGCAAAAATCACTTAGAAACTGTACAAAAATAAAAAAGTTAACACATTTAATCCTGCAAGGTTTTTGTAAGGACTGGAAGGCAGGCTCTTGGAGCAGCATTTGGGCATGGCTGGGGGCTTCTTTGGTTTGATCTAACACATGTAAGAGATGGAACCTATTCCAGGTGACAGTTTCAAATTTCCTGCACATTTGACGACGTAAAAAGAGGCCAGTATACAAATTCCCAGTGTGCTGGGCATTGGGACTGTATGTACGGGACTGAAAATCTTACAACTGCTTTAAGTGGGGTGGGGGGAAAAAGAGCAAGCGTTGCACTTTCTCCATCAATTACACAGACCTCTCATGGTAACGGGGGCTGGAAAGAGTAGTAGCACATTCTCGTGCAGTCAGAAGGCCACTTAATGTGGGGGGGGGCAATTGTTCTTTTAGAATCTGGTACCTGGCTGACCTTGTTTAAGAACAAGAAAACCCTTCCAGAAATGGAAGCCTTTTGCTACATATCAAAGTAAAATGCGTACTATTTCCCAAGAGGAAAAATACCCAGTTGCATTTGAAAATGGAAAACATAAATGGAACTAATTAACATTTAAAAGGGGGGCTATGTAAACTTTGTGCTACTCAAATGAAGTTCAAGTATTACTTCTGAGCTGTTTAGAGATCACTGAACTTATACAATATACTGGTGATGAGTGCAATTCACATTTGTGTTTCTGAACAAATAAACCACAACTGGCTAGAACACAACCTGTGCAATTAGAATCTTTGTCGGAGTTAAAAACACATGCTACATATTTCAACATGTTCAAAGGTAATTCAAACCACATATTTAACATTCTGTAATATACGGCAAAGGTGAGGGTCTAGCATTTCTTTGAAGCACGCCATTACAGTTTGTAGAACAGCCTTTACACTACAAAATCTTTTAGTCAACAGCTACTTAGAGACAAAAATGCACTGTGCATTAATCTGAATACAAAAGGAGACAAAACTATCCTTTTCCCCCAAGCCATGGTGGGAAATATTGCTGACCTCGTCCTCTGAAGCCTGCAGGATGGTTATTTCTTCAGTATAACATTACACTGGTAAGAAAATCTGTATAACATCTGCATATATCAAGAAATTTTAAAAATCTGATATGATTTTAGAGTCCGCATGACCAGTCACATGACCTGCTCAAGATTGATTAGCACCGTTAAATACATAAACACACATATGTATGTATGTATGTATGTATGTATGTGTAAGTATATGTATACACACATATGTATGTAATATATCTTTTCTTTAGAGAAAACTTCTAACCATGAGCTCAACCAGGACGAGGAGCCTGTTGAACTGATGAGATGATGGATAAGATGGATCAATATTGGTCTATTTTGTCTCTCCTCAGTTTGTTTTACTTTTTTGCAGCAGACAGTATCATTCAGCTTGTGCTCAGTTTCCCTATAAGGGCAAGAAAAATGTTCCATCACGTAGCCACTTGTTTTTACACTGAAAGACTAATCTGCTCCAAAATGCTCCCAAGTAGAAGTGAAAGGACTCAAAATCCCTTTCTGAAACCCAACAGCTAGCACTGTCTGACTAATCTCTAGGTTCAGTGGAACTGGCTACTGAGACTGCATTTCAGGCTAACAATTGGCTTCTTAGTTAAGGCATCACAACTGAAAATGGTTGTTTCAACAACGGATGCTGTGGATGAAGGAACACCAACAAACTTCTAAGAACTCTCGTCAGAAACTAAAGCAGTTTGCTTTGCCACGATGGCATGCCAAAGGAATTTAGCCAATTATCTCACAAACTAGAAAAGGGTTTTGGAATTCTGAACTAGCAGTCTGTCACTTGTCACAGCAACTATATGTATAAGATATGCCATTTGATATTCAGTGACATCCTGTACTTTTAAACTATATATTCTGCACCATACTTATATTCATCACTTGGTATATTGGTTTCCTGTTTGAAAATGTGCGTGTGTGTATACAGACACACACACACACGCACGCACACACACACACACACACACTATATATATGCACACATGCACACACACTTATATAGGTATATATTTACTACCATAAACTGAAGGTAATCTTTCTCCAAAATCCTGTCATTTTTCCTGGGGATATACATACGGACCTCCTACTGACACTAGGAAGTTCTCTTTGAATGCATCATGGGAAGCCCAGCCCTGCAAATGATCTCGGCATTAACAACTACATCATGTCTAAATGCCCACTCCATTTTTACAGGTGTAACATAGTATCAACGTAGCAATTGTGTTTCTATCAAAAGTACGTAGTGCAGAAAGAGATTCAAGCTATTTTATAGTATTTCTAGAACTCCAGTATTGTCCCCATTACAAACATCTGAAATCATGGCATATATGAACTTTTGTTTCACTAGATTATCTTTACCATTTCTTTACATGGTAGCTAAAATTGTCTCTGGCCAATCATGACTTACTGAAACCTAAAGCTAACAAATTTAAATTAATACACACTAGACACATGTTTCTTTTTGGTTATTTGCTCAAAATAATTTTTTTCAGCTTAAAAAAATACTTAAGAGAAAGGAATTTGTCTAATCTGTTGTTTCACAATATAGAAACAATAAGATTTTACAAGAATATTTCTCTAAATTGCCTTTTTTTCTAACCCCTCTTAATTCCACTTAATTATATTTTTCTCAAAGGCACTAAATTCTGTATCTGCTCTCTTCCTGGTATTTGCTACTTTTCAAAATGATTCCTATAGCATATCTGAAAGGTAGCTTGTACTTTCTTAAAACAGTGTTTTAGTTTGTAAGTTGGTTTTATAAAGTGATGAGGCAGTCTGTCCTATGATAACCAGCACAATGGCATAAATGATTTCTCCCTCTCTGTGACAAGCCCTGTCATGAACCTTCAAATGTTTTACACTAGAACTAAAGTTCATATATTTTAACCATGGTAAAAACATATACTTAAGGAGTGAAGACCCACATACTAAGCTCTCGTAGCAAAATTAATTTTTGACAAATTCAAGAGTAACATACAAATACCTGAATTTCATCTGAATTACTCCCAAACTCAGCAATGAAAAATTATCTTTCTTACTAAGGAAAACTAAAGAAAAACCTAAGTAAAATCCTTAAAAACTGCACAATTTCTTCCATCCACAGTCAAAAAAAAAAAAAAAAGAAGAAGAAGAAGAAGGAAGGAAGAGAGGTAAGAAAGAGTGAAGGAAAGAAGACAGGAAAGGAAGGCAAGATGAACAGAAAGATAGAAATCTGACTGATGTAGCAAAGCCAACTTCTATATAACATTGTAAGGAAAGAAACCCCCCAAAGTGATATATGCTGAAAAAAAAATCAATGATCTAAAATAATAAAACTTGATCTTCTTAACAAATGCCATTTTCCTACCCGTTACCATGATGATCTTAATCGACTGTGTCGAAGCTTCACCATGGCAACGGAAACTATCATCATAAAATGGTACAGTAAAAGAGATAGCTAGACCAAGAAGGGGTAGGGTCTCCTGGGAAGAGGTCTGCAGAGAGGCCCAGTGACTGGCTGTGCGGCTCAGTGTCAGGAATAATGGTTGTATGGTGGAAGGGGGTGCCCAATGCCATTTTGGAAATGATGATGCTGGCGATGAGCAAGGTATTCAGCATAGCTCAGGGTCATCTTTTCACTACGGTACCTGAAAGAAAGTCAGGGAAGAGACAAAGTTAACATCAAGAAATAGGTGACGTAACAGTGTCAGAGCTAGGAGGGACCTTGGAGATAATTTTAGAGGTCACCCTTCCATGGACACTGCTCTTTCAGAAGGCCGCTCCTCCTTCCTTACGAAGGCCGGCATCTTCCTTGCGGTGCTGCACGGCCCTCCTCTTGGGAAGTTGTCTCGTGCCAGGGGCTCTGCAACTCCACACACCGCTGGTTCTTTCCAAGCCTCTCAGACTGCTCCTCATGACTACTCATCCTATTCCTGCCTTGTAGGAGTTTCCTACGTTTCTTCCTCCAACCCTTTTGACCCTATGTCCTGTCCCTGTTCAATGAACCCTAAGCTCAGAGCTTCAACTATGTCCTCTTCACAGATGATCCCAAATCACCATCTCTGTCCATGAGCTCTACACACACACATTCAGCAACACAGTAGACATTAACATACAGCTGTCCCAGACCACACCTGAAATCCAGAATCAATGCAGAAATGGGACTCTCCTCCTCTGGGTCCTTTTGTGGTTAAAGGGATCACCTTGGTCCCTTTTATCTAGAGTAAAAGCTTGATTTGTTCTTCTTTCCTACTTCTGAATGATGACTGAGTCCTTTCATTTCTTCCATAATATTTTCTTACCCGTTTCCTCCTTTCTTCTCATCTGACTGCCATGGCTCTTGTTAAGGCTCCCATTTCAGCCCCTTTTGATTGCTGCCAGAGATCCTCAGATAACAGTAAGGTCTTCTCATTTTCTGCTTCCAATTCTGCCTGACACCTCCCCAACTCCGTCTGTTTTTAAAACCCTTCAATGGCTATCAGTTGCCTATAGAATCAAGTCTAAACTTCTTAGTTTGGGACTCAAAAGCCTTACGATCTGATCCAACCTACCTTCTTCGCCGTATTTTCCTCTAGTGACCACCTTCTATATGTACACCGAAACACTGGCCAAATTGCACTATTGAACATTCCTCAGAACTTGCCTGGTATTGGTTCTAGGGCACCTACATTTGTTGACCACGAAGTTTTCTTTTAGGTAATCCTTTTCCTCCCCCACACTCTGCCTGTCAAATATTCCACCTATTTTTTAAGTCTACATTCAAATCTACCTCTTCTTTGAAATTTTCTGTTACCCCAACCCTCCTGGAATTCCTCTTCCCCCACTTTATGAACTCACATCATCCACCACGTTCTTATATTAATAATCGCTTTTGTACATGCCCTTCTATTAGATGGTGATCTCACGGAGAGCAGACATGGAGGCATTTTCAAATCTGTAACTCCTCAGAGCTGAGGAGTCCACTTTCAGATGACAGGCACTCAATGTGGTTTTATGGAATTAAAGTAAATGGAAACCGCAACCCATTTTCCTAAAATGTTTGATATTTTGCTTTAAAAAAAAGTATCCCTATTATCCCATGCAGAAGTTTATTTGGCATTTGTGAGTCTAACCTAATTGTATATTTCATCAAGCTTTCATGGGAAACCTCTATCACTGCCAAAATTCCAAGGTTAAATTCAAATTTGAGGACTGCTTATCAGAATCCTGGGGTTCTGCTAAGCCATGTCAAAAGCTAGCCAACAGCTAATTCAGGTAACTTTCTCCAATAATGTAGTCTAAAGGCCCAGATGATTTGCTCGCATAAAGCCACAGCAATCACACAGAGCTAAAGATGGGAAGGACGGGCTTGTACACTGTACAGGCTTTACTGCCAAGCACAGTTCCATTGTATGTGCCCTCAGTATGGCCCTGCTATGCATTTCCACTCTGTTTCAGAAAAGAGAATCAAGTATAGTTAGAGAGACCAAAAAAATACATCAAAGGCTTATAGGCATACGTATCAAAATGTACTGGTTATCCTTGCACTAGAGAACGCCTTCTGTACCTGGTCAGTTTTATGGTTTTCCTAAATTCATTAGTAATCGGAGCTTTGTATCCTCCTTTCCTCAGTAAGGAGTCTATGGTCTGAATATGGTCCCATCCTGCGGAGAGTAGATCAGATAAAATACAGTCAAGCACATGTAAAAAACACCTTTGGTTAAATACAAAATGACTTTCGAGAGAGGTAAGCTATCACTGTCACAAAATGCCATTAACTACTTTGGTCCCAAAAGTCACACAGAAGAGCTAGGATTTCATTCTGTGCAGAAGCAGGCTCACCACCACACACCTTAAACTGTAGCTATCCATGATGGCTAGCGACAATGGCTTCTTCACCTCAACCACATTTGAAGGCAAGGAGGCTGGCAGTAACTGCTCAGTCATATCTCAGTAACAAACCACAAACACTGTACTCTCCTCTAAAAGTGACATCTTTAAAAGGGAGGGAAAAGTCTAAGTGTCATTGTGCCAACTCGGTTGTCTTTAGGACTCCCACATGGTAACTGTTGTTCCTAAAGGTATCTTTTGCCGTCAATCAAGTGCAATTGAGCATATTCGAGGGCATTTTTATTGGTTCTGACATGGGATGATATACTAATGTCCAAGGCCCTCTATCTGGTATCCATGCTTTACAAAGTCCATGGAACTTCAGGATTAAGACATTTTTGAAAGCAACTCAAGCAAGTCTTCAGATTGCTGCCTTAAAGATTAACTCTCTTGTTTGGGGGTTTTGCTGTTATGTATGTCACATACTTATGAGATGAACATGGGAAAACCAAATTACAAATATTTTCTGATGAGAAAAAGCTCCATAAAGTAAAGAAGAAATATTCATTTCAACTAACATGAAACTAGACTTTAGCACTGGCTAGAAAGGACAAAATACTACAGCGTGAAAAGTTACTTTGTGTTACAGTGGTGGCTCATAAAGGTTTGTGTTTTATCTGCACAATAGAAAAATGTTTTGTTGAATCGGAAGTGCAGACCAAATATGTAACACACTACCTCATGTATTCTCTATGTTCCTAACCTTAATGGGAAGCCTACAATCTTAAAAGTAGCAGAATGAGTAATGACAACCACCTAAGAATGAAATCTTTGATACTGACCATGAACTGTGTGGCGGACTGTCAAGCAGAAGGCTTGTTTATACTGTACAAGCTAGAGTACACAATGGAAAATGGGAAAATGGCTCTTCAAATCTGTAGCGAACTTTCGCCTAAAATAACACCCAGCTTTTTACAAATCTTTGCTTTTTTGAAGGTATACGTTGGTCTGTTTTCACTGTCAAACTTTAGTGCAGAGATTCAACTTCTGTGTAATTCACCGATTTCATACAGACATTGCAGTGGCAGTGATGGAAGAGTCGTTTCTTATAATTTGACACTGATCAATTATCAGACATAACTGCAAGGTCAGATATTGCATTTCAATTTGTATATCTGCTTAAATTCTTCACCAGATCATATGAAATAAAGTACAACAATGACCTTGCTCCTTTGCAACCTCCGGTAGGTAGGTGGCGGTGCGTTTTGATCCTTTTTCATTGATGAATTCTATTCTAATGCCATGTACACCCACCTGAAAGAAATTGGCAGTTTTATTAGTATAGTCTTCTTCATAGAAACAGAAAGAAAAAGTTATAATTTAACTTTTAATAGAATGCAGTTCTTCCTTTTCCCCTTGTTTTTGGAAGGGCACATCAGTTTTCTCTTTCCAAAATATTGACTTTGGGTTTAAAAGCCATTATGATGGCCATGGAGATTGAAACATTGATTTGTATGTGCCAAACACGCGCTGGGCTACGCTATTCTATTTGGAACCAGAACTACCATTCTGGTGTTGTGTGTAGAATAAGACAGTCAATGGCAAGAATCCTGGCCCCACTCCCAAACTGTGGCTCATGACAATGAGGAACTTGACCAAGGGAACTGACTAGAAAAAACAGCAAACACTTATCCTGTTTTCGAGAACAGTCACCAATTCAAATTAAGTTCTGAAACTTCTGGGGCTGACTCCCTTCCCAAACTGCCTAGTCTCTTAAAGAGACTAGACTGTCATAATTCAAGTATTGACTTTGGGTTTGAAAGCCATAGTGATAGCCATGGAGACTGAAAATATTGACTTGTATATATGCCCAGCATGTGCTGGGCTATGCTATTCTGTGTGGAACCAGAAGAACCATTCTGGGGTTATGTGTAGAATAAGACATATATAACCTTAAATCACATGTAGATAAGTGACACAGATCACACTGAAAATACAACAATAACCGGATCCTACATCATCACCTGTTACATACAGTTTTTTTTTACAAAAAAATGTATTATGACTGCAAGTGGGCCAGTGGCAAACCCTCACCATCTGTCTGCATCTCTGCCCTCATGCACTGCTAAACTCAAGAGCAAGAAAGGTTTCTGTTACTTAGAGCAGGGCATTTTTGCAGTTTCTTATATAACTTTTTTTAAATGGGAAACATACAAATTTTTGGTGATGCCCTAAAAAACATGGTCTTCTAAGTCAATGTGGACAACTACTTGATAATGTTTTTAAAAAGTAATGTTCTTTTTCTTTGATTAGTATCCAATCAAAAGGAATCTGTCCTTTCTCCATACCTTACATAGAATAGTATATATAGCGCTGAAGATCATAAAAAATAGAATGTTTATAAAGATCGATAATGAAAATGAAATTTCAAATGCTTAACAATTCCATTCTGTTCTCCCAAGTCTATGGTTGCTTCAGATCAATGGTTCCCAAGTGCAGTGTAAGGTCATCCAAGGTACTAGAGGAAAGCTGCAAGGCCAGGTAAACCTTTTTACCCGGGAAAGAGGCTTCTTTTCAGAGCAGATGACCGAAGTCAGACCTTTACTCTTTCTGTCTGCATGGTTGTGAAGGTCTAGAAGAGGAAAGGAGGTCCATAAAAACTTATTTTGCTTCTTTGGCCCTTAGGCTGAAAATTTCCAATTTTCCAAAGAATAAAAAGTCCTCTAGAAAGTGCATTTCATTTATCCCCCAGGTCTTAATCCACCCATCCATTAGAGCCTGTCAGATCTTCCGAACAGTTTCTGGTTTTGATTCAAGCCTATCTCTTCTATCTATTTGGCTGTTTCTTCTATCTATTCAATATCAGTATTCTCATGAATCTCCTTTTGCTGAAAATGCAATCAGGGCAGCTGTTTAAAAACTAACACAATCAGGCCTCCCATGCCCTGTGGGGAAGGACTGTGGACAGCTGAGAGGAAATATGAGTGCTTAGCTATCAGGCATTTCAAGGATAAAGGACGTCTACTAATCTCCCCAGTGCCTGACATAGTACTGGGACAGTAACAAATTTGCAATAGTTTCTGTATGCGAGCTTTCTGGTCAGTGACTTTGAAATCTTTCCTTTAAAACACTATCACATCCTTCATAATTTGTTTTTAAAAATATCCAGCATAAATACTTTCTGCTCCCATCATTCACTGAACTGAATTTTGCATCTCCAACTCAATTTATAAAAATCTATCATGTTCAAATTGAAAAAGAATTTTGGTGCTCATTGAGGTTTCTAATAAAAATTGTGAGAGGAAGAATGTTTCCCTATTCGTGGGATGAGAGCGTTAGACTAAGCCAGTGGTGTTTAACTGGTATAGGGTCGGAATGGGGGAGGGGGCTTCAAAGTTCATCAAAATTTTAGGAGGTTTCATGTTTCAGAAAGTACAGTTTGAAAAAAGAAAACTCCCTGCTGATTTTTATTCCAGGTTAACTAGATAACCTCTACTAATCAGTTTAGCTCTGACCAACTATAGCTGTGTATTGGAAAAAAAAGTGATTTAGGCAAACTGAAGGTGGTTTAGAAACATAAATCCTTTCTTCGAGAAAAATTTCAGAGATTTTAAAGCCTAGTAATTTAACAATTAAAAGTTTAAGACCCATTTATGGTATGTGAATGATATCTCAATAAGGGCAAACTGGAAAGACATGTTGACCAAAATAGAAATTGACTTATTCACAAAGAAAATTTGAGTCGCTACTGCATTTTGAGAAGGCCCCCAACCCCAAATTTGATACTAAAAACATCAGAGTTCTCCCATTTTGAATTAGTGCCACATTTACAATTTTAAATTCTTTTCTGTGTTCCTATGATTCTGAGCAATTGAATGCTCCTGTAAACTGAACTGCAAGTACGGTGATTTTAAAGTGAATCCTCTGTGAGAAATAACTTACTTCACAGGTCAAAAATATCCTCGGCAAAGATATAAAGCCCAAACCAGAGTGAGAGTGAGTTGTTTTTTTCAACTAGTGGAATCAGGACAACGGTAATAACGCTCTAAACCAAATCAAAGCCTAAGAGCTTTTTGTCACCTGTTGAGCAACAGCACTTTCCTTACTCCTAGGACACAGACACCACCAAATAGTCACACTGTGCAATCGAGAGAGGAGCGTGGAAATGGCCCGCTGTGGAGACTGACCAAATCTGGCCAGCCTGTGGAAAACACTGGCTTTGCAAATTAAGTCATCTCCACTTAAATGAGCACCAAAATGAATTCTCTGTTTTTTGAGGGAGGCATCCGTCTGTCACAGCTGCAATTCCAAAATATAACCCTTACGTGTAATAATTGAATCTCCCCTTGGACAGAAGGGAAGATCCTTCAGCCCAGCAGCATCCCAAGAGGCAAAGGCTGTAGTTGTAATTATCAGCTGGGTAAGGGATCGGCTAACTAGGGAATTGGGATTCCCTGAAGCAAACTTGCTCTAAAACTCTATCACTGTAACTTTCCATTTCTCAGGGTGGATAAGGAGGTAGCATATGGGAACACTACGTACCGGAACATATCCCCAGCTGCCAGGCCCAAAGGGAGCCCGATGGGCAAAAACTGGGGACTTGCAAATCTAGTCTTACCGGCGTCTGCATTTTCAAAATTATTAGAAGGTCTGAGAAAAAAATGCTTTCAAGGTCCATCAGCTGTGATAATATCCTTTTAATCAAGACTGTACTTTTGCTAAGCAAAGCTATAAATCAACTAGAATGGTAGTAAATTAAATGTAGGACTTATAGATAAGAGGATATGGAATTAAACAGAGCTGTATCTGTGTGTGCTGAGGGAACATTAAGACCAGTTCAACAGATTCGTACTAAAAAGCCATATTTATTCCAAACCATTCCATACCAAGTGATTTTTTTTTATTAATGCTATTATACAGTCTTTTGTTTTTAACGTCACCCAGAATAATTAAATATCAAGATTAATGTTAGGATCCTAAAATATATGTTGATTATTCTGGGGCTGATTATTCAGTTGGGGGATTATGCATCCCCAACTCCGCCTGGCCTCAGCCCCATCCCTTTTCCTCTCTTGTCCGTTTCTCTATTTGTTCACTCCTGTATCAGAGAGCATGTGGGCACAGAGAGAAGAGATACATGCAAATTAATCAATTTTGCTACACAATAAAAGGTTTGGTAGGAAAAGAGATTATAAATAATGGCTAAAATGAAGCTTCAGACTGTCTGCAGATTTCATTTATCCTCGTTATCTGGTCCCTTGTTAGAAATGTGGCTTCATTTAAAACTATTATCCTCTAATGCAGTGACTCTCAACACAGGAGCATTAAAAAACTGCCCTCCTCCCACACCACCATAATACATGGTCCATGTTATGCTCCTTGCAATTGCACAGTTTAATACACCCTAGTCTGTCAGTAAGGCAAGTCTCACTCCTATACTCCTGATCTACTAGCAGCACTACCAAAGGGTATCGCTTTTACTTGGGAGCCTAATCGGCAAGACAACAATCTGGATATACTGAAACATGAAACAAAGTTATCTGTCTAAAAGCATCAATGAATATAAAATGTGTTCTGGCTAAGTCGAATAGGCTCTGCCCCAGCCTTGGACCATTTGGTTCCACAATTACATCCACAGTCCTGATCGTCAAAGCTAAATCTGTCCCTGGTCACATCCTGGCCAATAAAACCAATTTACTTCCTCAGGTTCATGATGTCTTAGCAAATGCCACAGTTAGCCCCGCTCTTCCCCATTTTTGGAAGCAAAATAAAAAAATATATATATCAGGAGGGAGAAGAATCAAAAGTTGTTTGAAATGTCTTTGTTGATGATATCATTTGGAAAAATATGCTTCGCAACTAACAAAGCAGTCACTGGTCATTCACATAAGACTGGCCTGCCAAGCTCAATATACCAGTTCCATTGAATTGAATGAAAGGACTCTGTTTCTAATGAGAGTAGCTCAGGATGTTTGACACACTCCCTAACATTTAGAGGCTGGCATCAGAGAAGACATCCATGCTTTCTCACAAAACAGCCTGTGGTACCACAGACAGAAAAACAACAACAACAAAAAACACTGCACTGAACAGTCCATGGGTCTGACATTTCTTATATTCTTAGGTGGAAAAAGCCACATATGGCATTTCTCCTAAAAGCACAAAAACCACAGTGCAGCATGGTCCACTCTTTCGCTCATAGCCCCACAGTACCTTCTGCCCCATTCCCAGCTCAGCCTTCTGAAGACAGTGACACTTCCTTTTAGCAATGAAAGCAAATTCAACATAGAGGAGGAAAATATTCCAAATGTGGGCCTGCTCCAAGTTTCTCCTCCTGAATAATTCTGATGTGAGCAAGAAAAATTAAGATTTTAATCATAAAGGCCGATGACAGTTTGTGCAGATTCTAATGATCCACTTTCTCCAACTCTGATACTACCAAAAAAAAAAAAAAGTAGACTACATATTGGCAATATCTGCCCATCACATCTTCAAAGCTGTGATTTTTTGCATTGCTTGAATTCACCTACCAATTTCAGAAGTCAGCCTGATGTTTTGAAGATGCCCATCTGATTAACAATTAGCACTTAACAATGAACAATTGTTAACAAAGAACACGCCAGATTCTGGACAAATAATACATTTTAAAAACAGTGTTGCAAGGCGACCTGGTGGCGCTGAGAAGGCAAGAGGCAGCAGTCACCCTTAGTGATCCTGCGGCCTGGGTCTGCTGGACCACGACCTGAAAGATAGTCACAATGGCCAAAAATGGTGATGAAAAAATGGCTGCTCTGGAAGCTAAAATCTGTCATAAAATTGAGTATTATTTTGGTGACTTCGATTTGCCATGGGACAAATGTTTAAAGGAACAAATCAAACTGGAGGAAGGCTGGGCCCCTTTGGAAATAATGATAAAATTCAATAGGTTAAACTATCTAACAACAGACTTTAATGTAATAGTAAAAGCATCGAGCAAATCAAAAGCATAACTCATAGAAATAAGTGAATATAAAACCAATATCAAAAGATCTCTAAACAAACTCCTCCCTGAAGTGACCGATGATCATAAAAATGATGTAAAAACAGGCCTGTTTATATTAAAGGCTTTCCTATTGATGCAACCGCTGATGACATAAAAGAATGGTTAGAAGACAAAGTTCAAGTACTAAATATTCAGATGAGAAGAATATTGCACAAAGCATTTAAAGGATCAATATTTGCTGTGTTTGATAGCACTGAGTCTGCTAAAAAGTTTGTGGAGACCCCTGGACGAAAGTACAAAGACAGATCTGCTAATACTTTTCAAGGATGATTAGTTTACAAAAAAAAAAAAAAGAAAGAAAGAAGAGGAAGAGGAAGAGGAAGAAGAAGAAGAAGAAGAAGGAAGAAGAAAGAAGAAGAAGAAGAAGTAGGAGGAGGAGGAGGAGGAGGAAGGAAGAAGGAAGAAAGCAAGCAAAATAAAATGGAAGCTAAATTATGAGCTACACAAGAGAAAGAAGAAAAACAAAAGTTAGAAAATACTGAAATCTAATTTCTAGAAGAAAAGATTCGTTGCTTGCTGAGATTTTCGGGGGACCTAGATGATCAGACCTGTAGAGATGATCTGCCCATCCTTTTCTCAAATCATGGTGCTATAAAACGGACAGACTTTGCCAGAGAAGCAAAAGAGGGAACAATTGTATTCAAAGAAAAAGCTAAGGAGTCACTGGATAAAGCCAAAAATGCAAATAATGGCAAACTACAAATAAGGAACAAAGAAGTAACATGGGAAGTACTAGATGAAAATGTGGAAAAAGCAGCACTGAAACAAATCACAGAAGATCAACAAGAATCCCTAAACAAATGAAAGTCAAAAGGTTGCAGATTTAAAGGCAAACGAAAGGGAAATAAAGCTGTCCAGACTGAATGTGGTAAAGGAAAAGTACAATTTGATGTTGATGAACATGATGAAAATGGTGCAGGTGGACCAGCAAAAAGAGCAAGAGAAGAAACAGACAAAGAAGAACTTGCATCCAAACAGCAGAAAACAGAAAATGGTGCTGTGCGTGTCACTGGCAGTTTAGTAAACAAATTGTTTATTCATTTTATTAGGTTTTCTGCTGCTTTGGTCTTTGGAGGCTTTTAAAAAGAAAACTGAATTAAGTCCACTGCAATATCCACCTGTAAGAAAGGAAAATTTTTTGTTGTTTAGCTTGTCTTTTTTTGTTATCCAAACGAGGATTTTTTGGACGTACAGTTCTGTGTTGTTTCAGATAACTCAAATATCAAAAGAAAGATTCTTGTACTAAACTGTCTTTGTAATATAAGAATGTATTAGTACAAACTAATAAAACTTACTATATTAAAAGAACAAAAACTTAGTTTATTTTTCCTTTTTCTTCCCAGAGTATTTGAGAAAGGATTTATCTTAAACCAGAGTATTGGCTGTTGATTATAGGCCATTCCATAATCTGTCTCCCAGCCTGGCTCTCTGTATTTACTCAGGCAACTTGATAACATTAGACACAACTACTTATTGTAAAGTTCAAGAGACTGACTGATTTCTTTTTATGGTATTTGTATGATGCTTGCAGGTCATATCTCAGCTCTGTAAAACAAAAACAGCCACCTAAGGATAAAAATTATATTTCCAAGCATTTACCAGCCTTGACTAAAAACCACCCCACAAATTAAGAGCACTAAATGCTGGTAAACTGAAGATTCTAGACCTGTCACTGTAACCTGGTATCCAAAGACTGCCATGATGAATCCCCAAGATTAGTCATGGCAAATTGAGCCTGGCATTTCTACTATTTTGGTAATCTATACCAAAATTTGAGGTTGTGGGGAAGAGTTTAGAAGGATAACAAATGGACAAAATGTATATCCTATGAAAATGACAGTTCCTTTGTATTTTTAATTTCCCAATCAATAGCTAGCAATCTCATAATAACTATGCTTACTTTAAAATTTTGTCTTGATTTTAGTAATGGTAGTAATAGCTTATTATTTTCCTACTAAGCTCTCAAATGAAAATCCATTTTTTCATAGTCTTTCTTTCTAAAGAATAATGTAATTTCTCCAGACTAACTATGGATCCATTTCAAAGGGATGACAATGAGTCTACCTGTCCCTTCATATTTGACAACATAAACTCTAACTCTAGGTTACAGCTCTCAAATTTTAATGTGCAGTCCAATGGCCTTCAAATAAAATCTTGTTGAAGTGCAGGATATAATTCAGTAGGTTTGGGTGGAGACTACAATTCTGCAAGTCTGACAAGCTCGCAAGGGACGTCAATGCTGATGATCTAAGGACCACACTTGGAGTAGCAAGACCCTGGTCTGGTGAACGACGGGAACTGTTCTCAGGCACTCCGGGTTGCATCTTCTTATACCGTAAACTACATAAGGAATGACGATACTGAATATAATAGGAAGACTGACCTTTTACATATTGCTAATTATTGAGAACAGTAATAGACCTATTTAAATGGTAGTACCATAGTGCTAATTCATAGTTTATTATCGTGTAAAAAACATTTCCCCATTAATGTACTCTTATTTCAGGCTTTTCAAAATTATTTGGATTACAGTTAGTTTCTTGTGTGCTTCCCCCGTTTTGATGTTTGTCAATATTATCAAAGTTACTAATAAAAATGTAATAAGCATGAAAAAACAGTGTTGCTGCAACTGTTCTTCTTTTACTCAGTAATTTTTACTTTTGTAAACCTTAACAGTTGTAAACATGAATTATGTATTTGTTTATAAAAATAGTGCATGCACATTACAAAAAATTCCCTTTAGAAGACTATAAAGAAGAAAATAAAAATGACCTGGAACCCTAGCATCACCTAGAGACAACTCTTGCTTTAGTGATTTAAAAAAATAATCTGAAGGAACAGAGATGTCACGAGGGAATATGTGTGTGTGGTGTGGTGTGTGTGTATAAAATCAGCCTAACAATATATATTGTTAGGCTGTTTTTAAGCTATGATCTGACCAGTTCCTGTAGCTGTCCTTGCTTTCAAATCTCCTTTAAGTGAGACACTTTTAGAAGCAGAAAAAAAAATATGAAAATGAATTAAAAATACTAGAAAAATGAATTTAAACAGATAATTGATTGCAAAGCCATCACTTGGGTCCAAGTAACCTTTTAATATAGTCTACTATAAAAACTGTTTCATTATCTACCTCAGATGAGATTATATTTTCCTGTTGTTATTTGGTGCAAAACAAAAGCAAAGCTCTCCCTGACGAAAATACATATGTGTTGCTTTTCTCTAAAATCCTTGGAAATTAGTTTATTCTCCATGGACCAATTCTTGGTTTTTCCGCAGCTTACTTACCAAAGGACCAATAAGTGCCAATTTTGATTCATGTAGGAGAGTTAGACATCTTGTCTGTCAGGAACATAAGCCTGCCAATTTATTTCACAAAGGCTACTGAACAGCAATCTGATAACATTTATTTTAACTAATAGCAGACTCACAGCACTAAAATACCTAAACGAGGTAATAATCGCCCCCATGAACTTTTAAAGAATTAGTTAAGACTTTAAATAAAGCGTGGCTAATGAAGAGGTACTTTGAAAAGCTATGAAGTCAAACGTGTTTATATATCATTTGCAATGAAAGGAACTGTTCTTACAATACAGATTTGCAGAGAACCTGCGACAGCTCAAGGATGCAATTAAGGGGAAAAAAAACAATTCTCTGTAATGATTAATTATAATGAATATTCCTTAAAAATTGAACATCCTGAAGCTTTCCAAGGAAAGTTCAGGCAACACAGATGACCTTTAAATTAAAAAGCCTGTTTTTAATGAAAAGTTAGAAATATGCATTCCTAACTCTTTTTTAAGGGGATGAGGAAGAGTGTGAATTTATAGACAAGGAAACTAAAGTTATAAAACTTTCATAAAATCCAGAGATGTGAATTAGTTTGCTTTTCAAAGGGTGGGAGGAAAAACATCTTTTGGCAAACATACCTAATATAAAATAATATTGCTTGCCTGATAAGAAACTAAGGAAAATTTTATTCAGGTTAGAACTGTACATTGAATTTCTGACTCAATATGGTTTTAATCAGTCTACAAAAGAGATTTGTTCCTAAAAACTTACATATGAGTTGAATTTATGTAAACTTAAAGTCATGAAGAAGACAATAAAGCAACCCTATAGTGAGTCCTTCTGCAAAGCAAAATATCTAATTGTAAACTGAATAATCATTCCCTAATATATTTGCTTATTTTAGATTTATACATATAATCTTGCCTTCAAACAGGGATGATACAGTAATAAAATAGAGGCATGTATGGCTTAGAATAGACTGTTTTTCTTCCTAAAGAAAATTATTTTGTGAAAAAGAAATCTAGAATGTGGAATTTCAAAAATTGCAATTTTTAAACTTTTGTTGCCTATATTTAAGGTAGCAATAACTTTTTTAAAAGTTGAGGACCTCTTATGACTTCTCGACAGCTAGTGGTGATTCATTCTCTGGGAGTAAAATGAAACAGAAGTCATTTTAAAAAGGGGATTCACAGCATCACACTCTGTCAGCATCCAATGACCTCGGGTATTATGCAGTCCAACTTTTCTAGCATTCTGGTGAGGAAACAGAAACCCAGAAAGGTTACCAAGCTGGATAGTGGTAGTCAGGAAGATAACCTGAATCTCCTTATTCCCAAAAGGTGGGACTCTTTTTATTAAGTGCTGGACACACACACACACACACACAGGCAAACTACACAGGAAAGAAAAGACTATAACAAAACTATTAAGGAAAGGGCTAGAAGAGTTCATAGAGTTGGGAGAAGCAGGAAATCATCCCTCCCACCAAACAACACACTGAGAAAGAGCAGGAAGTAACTGGAGGAGGCCTAAGAATGGACAACACAGCCCATTTCACTGAGTACCAATAGCTAATGGATATTTTTATTCATTAAATCACCTTCTGCATGTTACTTTACTTTGGCTTGCTTCCTCACTAGGCTTCTGATACACTGACTTGTTGGTTCACAGCAAATTCTTTCTAGGACAAAGGCTAAATTATCATTAAGGATAGTGACATCTTATATAAAAATCTCAAGGTCCCTAAAAGTACACTGAAAGTCATTTTCCTAGATATATGAAGCTACACACACACACACACACACACACATATAGAGTGTGTGTGTGTGTATGTGTGTATATATATATATAGTCTATATATAGTTACATAGATTTATATAAATTTAGATGGATATATGATATTATAGGCTTCATATATCTGTATCTATATAGATCTACAAGGGGGGCCCCAAAACTGCAGCATTATCTCCTGGAGGGCAGGCCCCTTGTAGTACAGGCTTCTCCTTCTAGGTGAGTGCTCCAGGAACCCATCTGTATCCATGTACCAGCTGGCGTTGTTGTGAGAGGCTGTGTTTGGCTTTAGTGAATTTTGTTGAAAGACTCAATGCATTTGTTCATTTCATGATGGGTGATTTACAGTGTACTTGCCCACACCATGCTGAGTGTTCATCAGTTTTTGACCAAAAGTGGTATGACCCCCATGCCCCACCCACCCTATTCACCTGATCTCACTCTGAGCAACTTTTTTGTTTCCCTGGATGACAAAAGTCATCATAGGGAAATGTTTTGCCGGTGTGGAAGAGGTGAAACAAAAAACTGTAGAAGCACTGAAAGGCATTGAAATCAACAAGTTCAAAAACTGTTCTGAGCAGTGGAAAAAACATCTCGATAGGTGTATTGCATCAAGTGGAGAGTACTTTGAAGGTGACTGAATTTTAAACATGTAAGAATAAATACACAATTTTTAATAAATTTTGGTTGGGGGGGTCCCCCCTTGTATGTATGTATGTGTACAGACTTCATATAGATATATGAAATATATATCTATATTTATCTATATACCTATATACAGAGAAATATATAGATATAGGTACACTTTTAAGGCTGGAATCTTAAGTTAGAAGAGAAGCAAAATATGGTGTATATCATAGTTGAGGAAAATAAAGGCGTACACAGAACACATATATACACAACTAGAAGTCATTTCACTTGGTGACTTAGTGAGTCATGTTAACCATCTGTGTATGAATGGAAACTCTGTTTTCAGTGGTACATTAAGGGGAGCTAGAAAAATATAAATCTCTAAGGGAAGATGAAAAGGACAACATGAACTTCTAAAATAAATGAGAGATAATGATGGTAGCCAGTTTATTCATCTCATCTGTTTACTCTCATGAAGGTTGTTACAAAAGCATATTATTAACTGCAACCAAATACTTCAGAAATGGATCGCTCAAGAGGTGTGCTTTTCAAGTGAAGTGCAGCTCTCTCAGTACCGGAGTCCAACAAGCTCATATACAATGACAGATGCTTTGGTATTTTAGGGACAGAGTGAGACAAGGGTTTGTGGTCTAGCTCTAAAATTCCGGGACAGATTTTAAAAAATTTTTGACACCCCCCCACTTTGCCTACCTCCACCCAGCCTCGGCACCCCTCCCCTGGTGGTCGCCACACTGTTGCTTATGTCTATGGGCAATGCACATATTTTCTTTGGCTAATCTCTTCACCTTCTTTTATCCAGTTCTCCCCACTCTCCTCCCCTCTGACAGCTGTCAGTTTCTTGCATGTATTCCTATCTCTGGTTCGTCAGTTTATTTTGTTCATTAAGATTCCACATAAAAGTGAGATTATTTGTCTTTCTCTGACTGGCTCATTTTGCTTAGCATGATAACCTGCAGGTCCATCCAAGCTGTCGCAAAGATAAGAGCTCCTTCTTTTTTACAGCAGGGACAGATTTTTGACATCACACAATAATCTGCTGGCCGGCCCCACACAGCATGGGGTGATTCCGTCTAAGTATTGGGTGTTAAAAAGGAACACTCTATCTTAGGACACAAATGTTCTGCCCAAGTGATAGTGCTATATACAGGTGAGACAACAGTGATCCAGGCAGCTAGATATCTCAAAAAGTGCCCTGTGGTTTGTGAAAATGTTATTAGTCTACATAAATATGATCTATTGGTCTACTTTAGCATATAGAAACTATTTCTTCCTCATGGCTTCAAAATGATCATGTCTCTAAACAATGAAATAAAAGAGGTCTGACTATACATTTTAGAAAATGCTTTGTCTTTTGTCGGCAAATTGCTACAGGAGCTTTCACAAGATCATTGGTAGGATACTTGCTCTGCACAAGTTCTTCTACAAACAAAAGGCTTATTCAGTTAGTTCATCTTGAAAATGAGTAGCTACGATATGACATACCTAGAATCATCCCTCAAGTTAAACTCCGGCTATCATAATATCATTAGTTTTCTATCCTTTTAGGTCTTTAAAATTAAGATACATGGCTCCCAAATAGTGTAACTACACAAGTTCTAGGCTATATATCATATCAGAGGACTCCAGCATGCTGCACGAGCTTTCCTTTGTTTCTAAAACACCATGTCTGTCAATCATCCTGTCATTCAGAATTAAGAGAATGCCATCAATTGAAGAACACAGAACAATGGTAATAAGTTTTTGTGTTCAAACACAAGGCAGAACACTTCAGATTTCTCCCTAGGGGAGCAATTTTGCTCACTTAACAACCATTTTAGCCTTGCAGGTAGACATTTCAATTTATCAGTTAACGATTTTTCCCTCCAAATCATTCACTTTTCATTCTTCTCACACCTACTAGGGCAATTAAGTAGATCACGACACTGACAATGATCAGCTATTCTCAGAGGGGGGCCACTATTCCAATTTGTATTCACAGCCTTTTCTGGATGGTTTTGCTGTTTTTAATGACTGCCTAGGCTCCTTGAGAAGCTACATATAGACACTCACTTTCAATGTGATAATTACTGTTGTGAGGAAATAATAACATATGGAAGCATTACTGATCATTCTATCAATTCAACATTGACTTGAAATTAATTACATCCACTTATGAAACCATTTATCATACATTCCCTACATTATCAAATACAAGTATTCTACCCTTTAAAACAAAGTCTGATGTGAATCCTACTTTCCTACTAAGTGCCATTATACAATTAGAGACTTGTGACCAAAAGAGAGTTCCAAAATAGGCTGAGCTAAAAAGCTTGGATGAAGAAGAGAGTAAGACAGTAGCTAGCCCTGTGGCAGTTCGCTTGTTTGCTGATCATTTGAAAATTAGGCGGCTATTACCACTGGTCAGGTCCCTCATCCTCATGGCCATGGGGATGTCTCTCTTGTTATCAAAGTTACCTACCTCTATACTTCGGAACTTTTAGACGCTGCTCTCACTGTGCTTTGATCTGGGCGTTTTCTGCTCTTTAACTAGGAATTCTACTGCAGTAACACGCTTCACCAGTGGGGGTCAACTCTCAAGCAGTACTTCCAGCAGAAAAAAGCCCCATTGTTAGAGGCTTCTGCTTATGTAAAACATACTCATTACTGAAATTGCCTATCAAAATTCTGTAATCATCTCCGATTCCCCTCTCTGGCATAAACATATATAGCACTTTGCATTTCAGGTTAAAATTAGATACTTATGATGAACAGGATATTTTATTCTTGGAAGAAAAGTTGTTGCTATTCGACAGTGACATTTTTCACAATGGAATGTGTACTTTCATAATAAACACAAAGTTGTATATAAAGATAAACCATGAACAAAGATTTCCCCATAATCCTCTTTTTAATAGAGACTGTATATTCAATATAATCTCAGTTACATAAACAAATATACATATTTATAGATACAAAGACACAGAAAAATAATTGGAAGGAATATCCCAAAATGTTAAGAGTGGCTATCTCAGAATGGTGTGCTTATGAATGTCTTGCATTTCTTTCTTCATATTTTTGAATTTTAAGTTTTCGTCTTCAGCAAATTAGAATATATTATTATGAAAAACAGATTTAATACATCTATGCACATGCATATGTCTTTTTATTGTGGTAAAATATACATAACATCAAACTTTCCATTTTAATCTTTTTTTTTGGTATACTTTATTGAGTATGCTATGACAGTTGTCTCATTTCCCCCGCTTTATCCCCTCTGCCCTGCAACCCATCCCATCATCCCCACACCTCTTAGTTCATGTCCATGGGGTGAACATATCAGTTCTTTGGCTTCTTAATTTCCTATACTATTCTTAGCCTCCCCTGTCTATTTTATTATTTTTTGTAAACATTTTCCCACCACCACTTTCCCCAGCCCCACCCCTCCCCACCTCCCACCCTCAATCCTTCCCCCATTTGGCTTTGTCGATGGGTCCTTTATGCATGTTCCTTGATGACCCTTCCCCTGCTTTTCCGCTGTCATCCCCGTCCCTCCTCCCCTCTGGTTACTGTCAGTTTATTTTTTATTTCAATGTTGCTGGTTATAT
>PVJD01013913.1:0-31698 GCA_004026545.1 Mormoops blainvillei | reverse complement strand
AATTCCACTGCTGGGATTATACCCTAAGAATCCTGAAACAGCAATTCAAAAGAACCTATGTACCACAATTCTCAAAGCAGCACAATTTACAATAGCCAAGTGCTTCTAGCAACATAAGTGCCCGTCAGTAAATGAATGGATAAATAACCATAGTACATTTACACAATGGAATACTACTCAGCAGAAAGACAGAAGGAGCTTGTACCCTTCACAAAAGCATGGATGGAAATGGAGTGCATTATGCTAAGTAAAATAAGCCAGGCCGTGAAAGACAAATATCATTTGATCTCACCTCTAAGTGGAATGTATCAACAAAACAAAGAAACAGTGAAATATAACTAGTGACATTGAAATAAAGAAAAAAACTGACATTAACCAGAGGAGAATGGGGAGAGAGATAATGGGGGAGAATATCAGAAGATCAGTCAAGGAACATATATAAAGTACACATGGAAAGCCAAAGAGGGGTTGGATTGAGGGTGGGAGTTTGGGATGGGTGGGACAGAGGAATGTGGTGGTGGGGAATGGTATAACTGTACTTGAACAATAATAAAGAACAAGCTATATGAGTTTCGAATATTTTCTCCTCTCAGTATGTTGACTTTTCATTTTGTTAATGGTTTCCTTTGCTGTACAGAAGAGTTGTTTTGTTTTTTTTTGTTTCATGTACTTTCACTTGTTTATTTTTCTTTTGTTGCCTTTGCTTTCACTTCACATTCAAAAACTGATTGCTAAGACTGATGTTAAAGAGCTTATTGACTGTTTCATTCTAGGAGTTTTACAGTTTCAGGACTTATATTATTTAATTTTTTTGTATATAGTGTAAAACAGTGATCCATTTTTTTAAAATTTTGCATGTGGCTTTCCAGTTTTCCCAATACCATTTATTGAAGAGACTGTTACTTTCCCACTGTATAACCTTGGCTCCCTTGTCATTGATTAATTAGCCATATAAGTGTGAGTGTATTTCTGGGCTCTCTATTCTTTTTCATTGTTCTACACATTTTTTTTTTAATATTAGCATCATACTGTTTTCGCTACTATATCTTTACAACAATAGTTTGAAATCAGGGTGCATGATGCTTCCAGGTTTCTTTTTCACAAGATTGCTTGGCTATTTCAGTTCTTTGGGGGGTTCGTTCATTCTATTTCCATGGAAAATGCCATTGGAAGTTTGATAGGAATTGCACTGAACATGTATATAGCTCTGGGTACTAAGGACATTTTAACAACATACATTCTTCTGATCCATAAGCATAGAATATCTTTCTATTTATTTGTGTCTTCAATTTTTTAGTTTCAGTGAACAGTTATTTCACTTCCTTGGTTACATTTATTCCTAGATGTTTTAATCTTTTTGATGCAATTGAATAGGGATTGTTTTCTTAACTTCTCTATCCAAGAGTTCATTATTAGCAAATAGAAATGCAACAGGTTTCTGTATATTGATTTCTGCATCTTGTGACTTTGCTGAGTTTATTTCTTTGTTTGTTTTAATGGTTTTTGGGGGAAGTCTCTAGAATTTTCTTTGTATATCATGTCATCTACAAGTAGTGACAGATTTACTTCTCTTCTTCTTCTGGATCTGTTTTATTCCTTTTTTTTTTTTGCCCATTTATTTTATCCCAGACTTCAAATCCTTTGATGAATAAAAGTTGTGAGAGTGAGCATCCCTGTTTTCTTCCTGATCTCAGATAAAATGCTCTAAACAGTTTTTTATTTTTCATTTTTGATATTTTAAATATATATTTTATTGATGATGCTATTACAGTTGTCCCAGTTTTTCTCCCCAGCATTCCCCTGCTTAGTTCATGTTCATGTGTAATACATAGAAGTTATTTGGCTTCTCCATTTCCTATACCATTCCTAACCTCCCCCTCTCTGTTTTATACTTACCATTTATGCTTCTTACTCCCTGTACCTTTTCCCCATTCTTCTACCTCCGCATCCACACTGATTCCCTCCATGTTATCTCCGTTTCTATGATTCTGTCCTGTTCTAGTTATTTGCTTACTTTTTTTTTTTATGTTCAGTTGTTGATAGTTGTGAGTTTGTTGTCATTTTAATGCTCATAATTTTGATCTTCTTTTTCTTAGGTAAGTCATTTTAACATTTGATATAATAAGGGCTTGGTGATGATGAACTCCTTTAACTTTACCTTATCTGAGAAGCACTTAATATGCCCTTCCTTTCTAAGAGATAGCTTTGCTGGCTAGCATAATCTTGGATGTAGGTCCTGTCCTTTGTGACTTTGAATACTTCTTTCCTGCCCATTCTTGTCTGTAAGGTTTCTTTTGAAAAATCATCTGATAATCTTATGGGAACTTCTTTGTAGGTAATTGTCTCCTTTTTTTCTTGTTGCTTCAAAGATTCTCTCCTTATCTTTAATCTTGTGTAATATAATGATGATGTGCCTTCGTGTGTACTTCCTTGGGTCCAACTACTTGGGGACTCTCTGAGCTTCCAGGACTTCCTGGAATTCTATTTCTTTTGCCAGATTGTGGAAGCTCTCCTTCATTTTTTCAAATAAGCTTTCAACTTCTTGCTCTTCCCCTTCTCCTTCTGACACCCCTATAATTCTTTTATTGATATGTTTAAAGTTGTCCCAGAGGTTCCTAAACTTCTAATTTTTAAAAATTATTTTTTCTTCATTCTGTTCTGGTTGAAAATTTATTTCTTCCTTCTGCTCCAAATCATTGATTTGAGTCCCAGTTTTCTTCCCTTCACTGTTGGTTCCCCCTATACTTTTCTTTATTTCACTTCACATAGCCTTCACTTTTTCCTCTATTTTGCCACCATACTCAACCATTTCTGTGAGCATCCTGATTACCAGTGTTGCGAACTCTCCATCTGATATGTTGGCTATCACTTTGTTGCTTAGTTGTTTTTCTGGAGTTTAGATCTGTTCTTTCATTTGGGCCATATTTCTTTGTCTAGGCAGTCTTGTTAAATTATAATGGGCAGAGCCTTAGGTTTTCACCAGGGCAGGGTAACACACCTTTGTGCATTGTGGCTCTGTATATGGGGGAGGGATCAGAGAGGAAACAACAATACTGCTTGGTCTACTCTCTGCAGGCTTTCAAATACTTTCCCTGTTACCCAAGAGCAAATTGAGCCCTTCTGTTGCTGATTTCCAGGTGGTTGGGTTTATGTACGTTCTAGGACCCTGTGGGTCTCTCCAATGAACTTCCCTGTGAGACTGGGAGTTTTTCCCACTACTGAAACCAGCACAGATTTTTACAGCCAGGGGCTTTGATGCTTTCTCTTCCTACTCTGGAAGCCTGGATTGTGCAACCTATCTCACTCCCCAGTTCTTCCTCACAGTTTATTTTCATGCAAATGTGGGACAGCCTTGTCTTCCAGCCACTTCATCACCCAACAGGTCCTCCAGCCACTTCCTTTCAGTGTGTCCTATGTCCCCCAGTTGCCGATTTCTGCCCCTCCTACCAGTCTGGATAAATGTTTCTTCTTTAGCTCCTTGTTTGTCAGACTTCTACTCAGTTTGAATTTCTGGCAGTTGTGGTTGTTTTTATTTTTAAATGTGTTGGTGTCCTTCTTTGGGTTGGTAAAGTGTATCTACCTACACCTCCATCTTAGCCAGAAGTCTGCTCTGATAATTTTTTAAATAATTTAAATATTTTTTTTCAGTTACAGTTGACATTCAATATTAGTTTCAGGTGTACAATCCAGTGATTAGACATTATATAATTTAATAAGTGATCCCCTGATAAATCTTATACCCATCTGACACCATACATAGTTATTACATTATTAACCATATTCCCAATACTATACTTTACATTCACCTAACTACTCTTTAACTACCAATTTGTACTTTTTATCCCTTTATATTTTTCACCCACTTCATTCAACACTCCTCTGATCTGTCAACCATCCAAATATTCCCTCTATCTATGAGTCTGCTTTTGCTCTACTTGTTCATTTATTTTGTTTCTTAGATTCCACATATGAGATACGTCCAGAATGTATCCAGCTATGCACTATAAAAAAAAGAGAGAGAGAGACATTTGTTGAAGATCATACAAATACAAGAACCGTTGTGCATAAGAAAATGACACCTTATTCCCCTTCAAAGAAGGCATGTTGGGACCTCACACAGTTCTCTCAATTGCCATCAGGTGCCCCATCATATTTTCCTGAATCTCATCTACAGTCTGAAATCTCTTCCCTTTCAAAGGTGATTTTAGTTTTGAGAAAATCCAGAAGTTGCAGGGTGCTAAATCTGGGCTGTAGGCGGTTCAGTCACCTGCGTGATTTGATGTTTTACCAAAAACACTCTGCATGAGATGTGATGCGAGCAGGTGCATTGTCATGATGAATATGCCAATCAGCAGTTGCCCACAGCTGTGGCCTTATGAATCATCCAAATAGTTTCCATGGAGGAATGTTCAAGCTTCATGCAGTATTTGATACAAATTCATTGTTCTCCTTGCTCAGTCATTTTAAATGTGACAGCCATACAGTGCACATGCTTATTGAATGGCTTATACGACCCCCACTGACCAGTACAGTGAAGTTGTCATTGTTCGTGTATGCATATTCAATTCCACTCTTCTTGGCTACCAGGTTACATCGATATCATCCAAACCGTTATCATTATATTAAAAATGGCTAGATTTTTTTCAGACAGAACTCAAATAAGTGAAATCATATGCATTTGTCTTCCTCTATCTGACTTATTTCATTCATCATACCCTTTAGGTCCATCCATGTTGCTGCTGATGGTAAAACTTAATTTTTATGGCTGAGTCACATTCTATTGTATATATGTAACTTCTTTACTCATTCATCTAGTGATGGACGCTTGGGTTGCTTCCATATCTTATCTGTTATATATAATGCTGCAATGAACAAATAGATGCATATATCTTTTACATTTAGTGTTTTGGGTCTCTAAAGATACAGACTTGGATGTGAAATTGCTGGATTCTTCAACTCTTGTCACATAGCTTTTGTTTTAAAAGCTATTTTTGTTTTGTATAAGTATTGCTACCTCAAATTTTTTGTTGTTGCTGTTTCCATTTTCATGACATATCTTTTTCCATACCTTTACTTTCAGTCTATGTGTGTCTTCTTATCTGAAGTGAGTCTCTTGTAGACAGCTTATGAAAGCGTCTAGTTTTGTTATCCATTCAGCCACTATATGTGTTTAGACTGGAGCATTTAATCTATTTTCATTTAAAGTAAATATTAGTAGATATATTTATTGTCACTTTGTTATTCACAGTTTTGCTCTTTTCTTCTTAAAGAAGAGCCTTTAACATTTCTTGTAATTCTGGTTTGGTGGTAGTGAACCCCTTTAGCTTTTACTTGTCAGGGATAATTTTACCTGTCCTCTGATTCTAAGTGATAGCAAAAAAAAAACAAACCTGTTATTTCAAAACCCTTTCTCAATGAATGCTTTCTATCTCCTACTATGATATATTATTCACGAGTACATTATATAGACCTCTCACTTGCTGCTTTCTGATATTTTTCCTGTTTCATTCACCCTTATGTATGGGCTGCAGTAGTGCACTTAGTCTTTATATGTACTAATTTTAAGAGATTGAGTATATTTTCTTATGATATTTTTAAAAATTCAGCTTTTATATTTTAAAGGTCAAGAGTAAATAAAACTAAACCAATGTCATATAAGTAATATTCAAAATGTTATTTTTCTTATCAAATTGTAAAAGCTGCCATATATTTTTCTTCATTGCCTTCTTTCTCTCCTTAAGCTTCTTTGGCAAGGAAATGTTTTTATCTCAGGTCACAATTTTTTTTTTCACTAGGTCTTTGGTTTTCTATCAGGGATATTGTAACGACACACATTCCTAATGCTACTTCCTATGAGTCTAATTGAATACTTATTAGTGTGTGCAGAAATATTAATTTCCATTCTACTTTGAAAGTATGTCTGTATTGTGTTCAATAATTATGTCTTGAAAGACTTAATATGCTTCAGTTTCCTTTATTTAGTATTTTAATTATATTTTCCATTACCATTGAATCCCCTTATACAGGACTTCCCTCCATGCAACCATCACACTGTTATCTATGTCCATGAGTCCTTTTTCCATTTTGCTCAAATCCTACATCTTTTAACTGCAACCCCCCAGAGCTGTCATTCTTCTCTCTATGAGTTCGTCTCTATTTTGCTTATTAGTTCAGATTTATCATTAGATTCCACGTGTGAGCGAAGTCATGGTATTTGTCTTTCTCTGGCTTATTTCATGTAGTATAATATTCTCCAGGTACATCCATCCTGACACAAAAGGTAAAATGTTCCTCTTTTGTACAGCTGAATAGTATGTCATTGTGTGAATGCACCATAGTTAGTTTATCCAATTATCTACTGATAAACACTCGGGCTGCTTCCAGACTTTGGGGATTTAAATAATACTGAAATGAACATAAGATTTCTTATATTCTTTTGAATTAGTGTTTTGGTGTCTTCAGATAAATTCTTAGAAGAGGAACTCCTGGAGTATAAGGCAGTTCCTTTCTTATATTTGAGGTATTTCCATTCTTCTTTCCATAGTAGCTGTTCTAATATGCATTCCCACCAGCAAAGCAAAATGGTTCCCAATTCTCCACCTCCTTGCCATCATTTGTTGTTTGTTCAGTTATTTATTGATAGCCATTCCTATAGATGTGAGCTGATATCTGGTTTTGGTTTTAATTTGCAGTTCTCTAATGATTAGTGATGTTGAACATCTTTTCACATGTCATTGATCATCTGTATGTCCCCTCTGAAGAAGTGTCTATTCAGGTCCTTTGCCCATTTGTTAATTGAAATAAATTTAAAACATTTTTAAAGTTTTTTGGTGTTGAGTTCTATAAGTTGTTGTTTTTTTTTTTAATTTTGGATATTAACCCCTTATCAGACGTATCAGTGAATATATTCTGCCATTCGGTAGGTGATCTTTTTTTTAATTTTGTTGATGGTTTCCTTTGCTGTGCAAACACTTTTTTTTAGTTTGATGTAGTCCCATTTGTTTATTTTCTCTGTTTCCCTTACCTGAAATCATACATCAGAAAAAAATAGATTGCTAATAACAATGTCTAAGATTTTACTGATTATGTTTTCTTTTAGGATTTTTATGTTTTCAGGTTTAATATTTAAGTGTTTAATCATTTTTGAATTTATTCTTGTGTGGGATGTAAGAAAGTGGCTTAGTTTCATTTTTCTGCATATATGTGTTCAAATTTCCCAACACAATTTAATAAATAAATTATTTTTAGCTCATTGTACGTGCTTACTTACATCTTCACTCAAATGTTAATTAACTAGAATGGTGCAGGTTCATTTCTGGGTTCTGTAGTCTGTCCCATTCATATCTATGCCTGTTTTAATGTCACTATTATACTGTTTAGATTAGTATGACCTTATAGTATAGCTTCATATTATGTACAGTGATTTCTCTAATTTTGTTCTTCTTTCTCAGGATTGCTGTTGCTATGCATGTTCTTTTGTGATTCCATATAATTTTTTCAAATATTTGTTCTAGTTATGTCAAATGCATAATTGGTATTGTGATAGGAATTGTGTTGAATATATAGATTGCCTTGGGTAGTATGGACCTTATAGTGATGTTAATTCTTCTTATCCATGATATGGTATGTTCTTTGACTTATATGTATCTTCTTTAATTCCTTTCTTCAGTTTCTTATAATTTTCAGAATAATTTTCAGAGTCTTTTGGTGTTTTTAACGATTTTTTAATTGTTCTTCAATTATGGTTGTCCTCATTTTCCCCATTATTCTCCAGTACCCTACCCACACCCCACCTCCTACATTCAATCCTGCTCAGCCTTGTCTTTGTCCATGGGTCCTAATTTTGTATTTTATTTTATTTGTTTATTGCTGTATTGTTGTTCAAGTGCAGTTTCCATTTTCCCACCACCAATTTCACCTGCCCACCCATCCTTCAGCACCCACCTTCAATCCTTCCCCTCTTTGGTTTTGTCCATGGACTCTTTACACTTGTTACTTGACAAAATGTCCCCTTCTAATTCCCTGTAATCTCCCACCCCCTCAGTTCTGGTTACTGTAGGTTTGTTATTTATATCAATTTTGCTGGTTGTATTTTGCTTGCTAGTTTGTTATGTTGATTAGCTTCCACTTATAGGTGAGATCATATGGTATTTGTCTTTCACTGACAGACTTACTTCACTTTGCATAATGCTCTCTAGTTCCATCCATGTGGCCATGAAGGGTATGAGCTTCTCCTTCCTTTCTGCTGCATAGTATTCCATTGTGTAAATGTACCACAGTTTTTTGATCCACTCATTTACTGTTGGGCACTAAAGTTGCTTCAAACACTTGGCTATTATAAACTGTGCTGATACGAACACTGGAGTGCATAGGTTCTTTGGGATTGGTGTTTCCAGATTCTTAGGGTATTTACAACAGTGGAATTTCTGAGTCAAAAAGTATGTCAATGTTTAGACTTTTGAGTAAACTCCAAACTGTTTTCCACATTGCCTGCACCAGCCTGCATTCCAACCAACAGCGTACTAAGGTTCCCTGTTCTCTGCAACCTCACCAGCACTTATTTTTTGTTGATTTGTTTATGATAGCCATTCTGACAAGTCTGAAGTGATATCTCATTGTGGTTTCAGTTTGCATCTCTCTGATGGCTAGTGATGATGTGCACTCTTTCATTTGTCTCTGGAGCCTCCTTGGAGAAGTATTTGTTAAGGATCTTTGCTCATTTTTTAAATTGGATTGTTTTTCTTCCTGCAGTGCAGTTATATGAGTTCTTTATATATTTTGGAGATCAAACCATTGCCTAAGGTATCATTGGCAAATATATTTCCCTATATACTTGGCTCCCTTTTCATTTTGTTTATGTTTTCTTTAACTGTGCAGAAGCTTCTTATTTTGATGTATCTCATTTGTTTATTCTATCCTTTACATCCCTTGCTCTAGGGGACGTATTGGTGAAAATAGTGCTGCTTGGAATAGCTGAGATTTTCATGCCTATGCTCTCCTCTAGGACTTTTATAGTGTTGTGACTTATATTTCAGTCTTTTATCCGCCTTGAGTTTATTTTTGTGTGTGGTGTAAGTTTGTGGTTGAGTTTCAGTTTTTTGCATATAACTGTCCAGATCAACCAACACCATTTGTGAAAAGGCTATTTTTACTCCACTTTACCCTTCTTCCTCTTTTATGAAATATTAATTGATTATAGATACATGGAATTTTTCTGGGCTATCTATTCTGTTCCATTGATCTATGTGTCTGTTCTTATTTCAGCAGCAAACTGTTTTGATTACAGCAGCCTTGTAATGTGGTTTGATGTCAGGTATTGTGATCCCTCCTACTTTGTTCTTCTTTCTCATATAGCTGTAGCTATTTAGGGTCATTCATGGCTCCATATAAATTTTTGAAATGTTTTTCTATATCTTTGAAATATGTTATCTGTATTTTAATAGGGATTGTGATGAGTCTACAAGTTGCTTTGGATAGTATGGACCCTGGGATGATGTTAATTCTCCAAACCCATGAACACAGTACATGCCTCCATTTATTTGTGTCTTCATTAATTTCATTCATCAGTTGTATAGTTTTCTGAGTACAGGCCTTTTACGTCTTTGGTTAGTTTTATTCCTAGGTACTTTATTTTTCTTATTGATATAGCAAATAAGATTTTTTTCTTTTTTACTAATTTCTGAATCTGATGTTTCATTGCTGATGTAAAAAAAAATGCCTTCGATTTCTTAATATTGACTGTGTATCCCCAATTCACTTATTAGTTCAAGGAGTTTTTTAGTGGAGTGTATAGGTATTTCTATGCATACTATCAGGTCATCTGCGGACAATGACAGTTTACTTCCTAATTTTTAATTTGAACACATTTTGTTTTTCTTGTCTGATCACTGTAGCTAGGACTTACAACACTCTTTTGAATGGGAATGGTGAAAGCAGACATCCTTGTCTTGTTCCCAATCATAGAGGGAAAGGTTTTAGGTTTTACTGGTTTAGTATGATGTTGGCTGTAGGTTTTTCATGTATGGCCTTTATTATGTTGAAGTATGCCCCCTTTACTCCCCCATTGCTGAGTGTTTTTATCATAAATGACTTCTGTAACTTATCAAATGCTTTTTCCTCTTCTGTTGATGTGATCATGTGATTTTTGTCTTTCCTTTTGTTTATGTGATATATTACTTTTACTGATTTACAAATATTATACCATCCTTGCATCCCTGGGATAAATCCCACTTGATCATGGTGTATGATCTCTTTCATTTCTATTGGTTTTTTTTTTTTAAATTGGGTCCTCTCTCCCTTTTTTCTTGATGAACCTGCTTAAAGTCTTGTCGATTTTGTTTATGTTTTCAAAGACTCAGTCCATGGATTCATTAATCCTTTGAATTGTTCTTTTCATCTCTGTGTCATTGAATTGTGCTCTGATCTTGATTATTTCCTTCCTTCTACATGCTCTAGGTGTATTTTTTTTTTTACTCCAGTTCTTATAGATGTATGGTTATGTTGTGTATTTGAAACATTTCTA
Organism: Mormoops blainvillei; assembly: GCA_004026545.1. Classification (NCBI taxonomy): domain Eukaryota; kingdom Metazoa; phylum Chordata; class Mammalia; order Chiroptera; family Mormoopidae; genus Mormoops; species Mormoops blainvillei. Next base: position 21,176 of record PVJD01013913.1, on the reverse strand, counting down.
TCTTTTTTAGATAAGCTTGTATTGCTATGAGCTTTCCTCTCAGAACTGCCTTCACTGTGTCCCATTGGTTTTGCACTGCCGTGTGTTCATTTTCATTTGTGTCCTGAGACTTTTTGATTTCTTTCTTGATCTCATTATTGACCCATTATTTGTTTAATAGCATGCTATTCTGTCTCCATGAGTTTAAAAGCTTTCGGTATTTTCTTGAAGTCAGTTTCTAATTCCAAGCCCTTTTAGTCAAGGAAAATGCTTGTTATCGTTTAAATTTCCTTGAATTTATTGAGTATTGTTTTGTGTCCTATCATGTGGAATATCTTTGAAAATGGTCCATGTGCATTTGAAATGAATGTGTATTTTGCTTCTTTGGGGTGAAATATATATATATAGGAGTGAAATATATATATATAATCAATTTGATCTAATTATATATATATATAATTATATAATTATATATAGTAATATATATAATATATATACATATATAATCATTATTTTATATATTATATTATATACTTATATATAATACAGTATTATATATAATACAGTATTATATGTAATACTGATATATATTATCAGTATTATATATATATACTTATATACACACATATATACACATATATATAGACATATATAATAATTATATTATATATACATAATCCATTTGATCTAATGCCTTATTCAGTGTCATAATATTCTTGTTGATATTTTGTGTGAAATGTCTATCCCTTGTTGACTGTAGGGGTGCTTAAATCCCCTACTATAAGTGTGTTGTTGTCTATATTTTTCTTGAAGTCTTCCAAGATTTTCCTTATATATTAGGGGTCTTCTATGTTGCGTGTATATCTGTTTACAATGTTTATTTTTTTAAATATTGAATATATTTTCTTTTTAAAATATTTTATTTATTTTATTTTTAGACAGATGGGAAGGGAGGGAGAAAGAGAAGGAAAGAAACATCAACGTGTGGCTGCTTCTCATGCAGCCCCTACTGCAGACCAAGCCTTCAGGCCTGGCATGTGCCCTGATTGGGTAATCGAACCGGCAACCCTTTGGTTCGCAGGCCAATGCTCAACCCACTGAGTTACACCAGCCATAGCTGTTTACAATATTTTTGTCCTCTTCATGGACTCTTCTTTGAGCATTATGAAGTGTACTTCAGTGTCTGTTTTTGTGGCCTTTCTTTTGAAACCTGCATTGTCTGATATAAGTATTACTACCCCGACACTTTTTCCTGTCTATTTGCTTGGAATATTTTTTTCCAACCCTTTACTTTCATTCTGTGTAGTTCTTTTGTTCTGAGGTGGGTCTCTTGTAGGCAGCATATGTGAGGGTCATATTTTCTTATCCATTGAGCTATCCTATGTCTTTTGACTAGAGTATTGAATCCATTTACCTTTAAGGTTATTATTGATAGGTACTTATTCATTTTTCCCATTGTGCCTGTGTTCCTATCTCCCTCGCTTTTTTTCATCTTCTAAAAACAGTCTAGCATATCTTGCAATGCTGGTTTAGTAGAGGTGTATTCTTTTAGTTTTCTTTTGTCTGGAAAACTCCTTATTTTGCATTCCATTCTTATTGAAAGCCTTGCTGGGTAGAATAGTCTTGGCTGCAGGCCTTTGCTTTTATTATTTGGAATATGTTTCCATTCCCTTCTGGCTTGTAGTATTTCTCTGGAAAAGTCCACTGCTAACCTAATCAGGGCTCCCTTGTATGTTACTTCTTTTTTCTCTACTTTTCTGCCTTTAAGATTCTCTTTTTGTCTTTGATATCTGCCATTTTAATTATGATGTTCTTTGGAGTGGGTCTTTTTGGGTTATTCTTGATTGGGACTCTCTGTGCTTCCTGGGCTTGTGTGACTTTTTCTCTCCTCAAACTAGGGAAGTTTTCCATCATTCCTTTTTCAAATAGGTTTTCTATCCCTAGCTCCTCTTCTTCTCCTGATATCTCTTTTATAGGTTTAATGTTGTCTTGCATTCCCTTTAACCTTTCTTTATTCTTTTTGAGTCTCTTTTCATTTTCTTGCTCTTTTGCAAACATTTTTCTTCTTTGTCTTCTAGCTGACCGATTCAATCCTCTGCTTCACCTAGCCTGTTTTCGATGTCTTCTACTATGTTCTTCATTTCAGAAACCGTATTCTTCTTTTCTCTTGGCTCTTTTGATTGTTTCTCTGTCCTTTTTCTTGCTGATATAATTTGCAGTAAGTTCATAATAGCTTCCCTGTAGTTTTTGGTAATTCTCATTGAGTTCTTTGAGCTTCCTTAAAACTATTGTTTTGACCTCAATATCTAATAGTTGTATTGCCTCTGTTTAATTTAGCACTCTTTCTGAGGATTCCTCTTTTCTTTTCAATTTGGGATTATTTCTTTGTCTTCCAATTATTTGTGAGTCTTTTCTTTTTTTGATCTGTTTTGACCCCCTGACTTCGTTGTTTAAACTTCTATGGTAGGAAACCTCTGAGATTCAGTGGTGCAGTCTCCTTGATCTCCTGAGCTTGATGCTCTTGGGATACATTTTATGCTGTTTTTTTTGGCTCTCTGGAAGTCATTGGGTTTTGATTTCTTTTTTTTTACTCTTTCTTTGGTGGGTCTTTCCCTCAAGTTAGGTGGCTGAGGATGAATCTTCCCAACATGTCCTGTATGTTTCTGTTCAGGCTATGCTAGAAAAAAACAACGAAGCTCAGGAAACAAACCCATATCCATAAAAATAATACCCCTTGCAATCCCAGTATCAACAGAAAATGAATCAGTATTAATAAAGCTATAAAGAGATTGAGACTATTATAAGAAAGGAGAGAAATAAACTATAGTGTATAATCTAGTGACTTAATATGCACAAACTTGATTGACGAGAAATGAATGTTAAAAAAATTATGTACTAAAGAAAGTATTGTAAATCATGGAGAAAACCATAGTGGATTTCATCTCGGTAATTTTTAGTATTTACCACTGTTTTTTCTTTATAGACCTGTTTTTGGTGATGCCAGATGTTGACCTATTTTTGCCTTAGGCAGCCTGTTTGAGTCTTCAAGAATCTACTGTCTGTGGCTGTCTTCTTGAGTTAATCTAGTCACTCTGCATTCATCATTCAGGTTTAAGTACCATAGAGTGGGGCATAATCCCTCCTGGGGTTGGTGCTGTTGTTTCCCCTCTGGCTGCAGCTAGGAGGGTAATGGTGTGCCTGAGCATGATGGCTGCTGCTGATGACTCAGCACCAGGATCCTGGTGGCTACTCAGTCAGTTCTCTCCCCAAACCCTGAAATACAGGACTTTTATTAATATATTTCTGTTAAGACTATTCCCTAGGTATTATTCATTTGAATCAATTGTAAATATGATTTTTAATTTATTTTTTGATAGCTCATTATTGGCATATAAAAATGAAACTGATATCTGAAATTTAATTTTGTAACATGCTACTTTACTGAATTCATATCAGGACTTCTAGGCTCCTGGTAGAATTTTTAGAGAATATACTGTACATATATGACTGATAACATATGTACAGTACCACTTCATCTGCAAATAATGACAGTTTTATTTCCTCCTGTCCATTTTGGATGCCTTTTATTTCTTCTCCTTGTCTAATTGTTATAGCTGGGACTTCCAGTACTATGTTCAATAAGACAGGTAAAATTATACATCCCTGTCTAGTCCGTATCTTAAGTGAAACATTTCTAGTTTTTGCACATTGAATATGATACCGGCAGTGGGTTTGTCATATATGGCCTTTATTATGTTTAGGTATGTTTCTTCTATTTCTACTTTACTGAAAGTTTTTATCATAGATGGGTGCTGGATTTTATCAAGTGATTTTTCTGCATCTATCAATAGGATCATGTGGTTTTCATCCTTCATTTTGTTTATGTGGTGTATTGCATTTATTGATTTACAAATGTTGTGCCAGCCTTGCATTCCCAGAATGAATCCCATTTGATCATGGCGTATGATCTTTTTGATCTATTGCTGTATTCTGTTTGCTAGTATTTTGTTGAGGATTTTAGCATTTATGTTCACCAAGGATGTTGGACTATATATATATATTTTCCTTGTAGTGTTTTTGAGTTTTGAAATTAGGATATTGCTGAGCCATAAAATGAGCTTAGGAGTCTTTCCTCCTCTTGAATTCTTTGGAATAGTTTTATTAGAGTGGTTTTAGTTCTTCTTGGAATGTACTATAAAGTTCACCTGTGAAGCCATGGTCTAGGACCTTTGTGGGTTTTTTAGGTTTTTTTTTTTTATTACTGCTTTAATATCACTAGGTGTAATCTGTGTATTCAGGGTCTCAGATTCTTTTGTTTGCTTGTTTGTTTTGGGAGATTACATTTCTAGGAATTTAACCATTTTTTTCAGGTTGGCCAATTCATTAGTATTTATTTGTACTGAAAACTTTCTTATATCCTTTTGTATTTCTTTGGTGTCAGTCATTATTTCTCATGTTTCATTTGTTTTTATTTGTTTGCGTGTTCTCTCTTTTTTTCTTGAGGAGACAAGTTAAAGGTGTGTCAATCTTGCTTTTTTCTTTTCAAAGAACCAGATCTTGAATTCATTGAACTTTTGAATAATTTTTTAGACTCTATTTCATTTATTTCAGCTCTAATGTTTATTATTTCCTTCTTCCTACTCACTTTGGGCTTTGTTTGTTCTTTTTCAAGTTCCTTTAAGTGTAAATTTAGATTATTTTTTAATTTCAAGGAATTGACTTTTTTACTGCTAATATAAATACAATTGCAAATATGAATGAAATGCATAACTGTAAAAAAGATGAATCTAATGAAAGCATTAAAGGGTTATTCTCATTAGGTGTCATCTTAATAAGTAAGTGGTGAAATAGTCAGATAATCAAAGAGAAGCAATAGGAAAGCCTTTAAAATTGAAGTCAAAGTCCACTTTCTGAAATATCAAATCTACAGAAAGGGAGAGAAGGTTGAATAACACTGGAGAATAGCAGTAGATTGTTGTCTTATTCATGTTACAAGTTGTGTTCTGACTTTAAAATTTTTTTTTTGTTCAATTACATTTGTCCTATCTTTTGCCCATTGCTCACACCTACCTCGTCCGTCCACTCCTACAGTCAATCCTCCCATTGCCCATGACCATTAATTCTCTATTCGTGGTTCTTTTCTTGTCCTTTCTCCTTCACCCCTCTGGTCACTGTCTGTTTGTTTTTTAATTCCTAGTCTTTGATTCTATTTTGCTCATTTGTTTGTTTGTTGATTAGGCTGTTTATTGGAGCTTTTTCTTCTTTCTTTAGATAGGCCTGTAATGCTATGATTTTCTCTTTTAAGATTGCTTTCTTTTTTCCCCACAGATTTTCATTGTTGTGTTCACATTTTTATTTGTTTCATGGTATCTTTTGATTTATTCCTTGATCTCATTGTTTTTCCATTCATTGTTTAATAATATGTACATTTGGTACACTATCTTCCACTTCTGTGTGTTTTCCAGTATTATTTTTGTGACTGATTTCTAGTTTCATAGCATTATAATCATAGAAGATTCTTTATATGATTTCAATGTTATTTAATTTATGGAGACCTGTGTGGTGGCCTCACATGTGGTATATCATAAAAAAAGTTCCATATGCATTTGGAAACTTCATATATTCTGCTACTTTTGGGTGAAATGCTCTGGAGATAGCAATTAAATTCATTTGATGTAGATGTAGTGTGTCAATTAAGTCCACTGTCTCCTTGTTTTTATCCCTGGAAGATCCGTCAAAGTCAATGGGGTGTTAAAATCCCCTATGATGACTGGATTTCTGTCAATTTCTCCCTTTATGTCCATCAAAATATGCTTAGGTACCCCTATGTTGGGGCACAAATATTACTAGGGTTAAATAATTTGTTGGATTATTTGCTTTTTCATTATGTAGTGTCTTGTTTTGTCTTTTACTACAACCTTTGTTATGAGTTTATTTTTCAGATATAAGTATTGCTACCCAGATGTTTCCCTTTCCATTTTCATGAAATAACTTTTTTCATCCCTTTAATTTTAGTTTGTGTGCATCTCTCATTCTGGGGGCACCCTTGGAGACAACACATATATGGATCTTGTTTGCTTATTCATAGCTACCCTATGTCTTTTGACTGGAGTATTTAAGTCAGTTAAATTTAAAGTGATTATTGATAGATATGTATTTATTGCCATTTTTAAGTGTTTTCCTCTTTTTCTTTTCTTCTTCTTAAAACTCGCCTTTAATATTTGTTACAATACTGTTTTCTTGTAATAAACTCCTTTAACTTTTTCTTATCTGGGATTCTTTGTATTTCTCCTTCAATTTTAAATGATAACCTTGCTAGGTAAAGTGAACTTGGTTGTTGATCCTGCTTTTCTTCACCTTGAATATTTCATGCCAATCCATTCTTACCTGAAATGTTTCTCTTGAGAAATTAGCTGATAGTCTAATGGAAGCTCTCTTGTAGGTAACTACTTTTCTCTTGTGGCTTGTAAGATTCTATCCTTGTATTTAAGCCTTGGCATTTTAATCATGACATATATTGGTGTTGGCCTCTTTGGTTTCACCTTGTTTGGGACTCTCTGAGCTTTGTGTCTTATTCCTTCCCCAGGTTAGGGAAGTTTTTGGTCATTATTTATTCAAAAATATTTTTGATCCCTTGCTCAGTCTCTTCTCTTGCTGGTATCCCCATGATGTGGATATTGTTACACTTTATGTTGTCCCAATGTTTTCTTAAATTGTATTAACTTTTTAAAATTAATTTTCACTGTTCTGCTTCGGTGTATTTTTTCTACCCCATTTTCCAAAATGTTATTTGATGATCTCCTTCATGCATCCTACTGTTTATTCCTTACAGTGTATTGTATATTTCAGATATTGCATTCTTTACTTCTGACTGATCCATTTTTTATAGTTTCTGTATCTTTTTCCATGCTATTGAGTATTGTTGTAATCATTACTCTAAACACTATAGATGATAAATCACTTGCCTTTATTTCATTCAGTTCTTCTTCTGGAGAGTTCTCTTGTTCTTTCATATGGGGCCTGTTTTCATTTTGTCTACCTCTTTTGTTTGTTTCTGTGTATTAAGTAGATCCACCAAATCTGGTTCAGTCTTATATCAGTTGCTACCTGTGACTGGCACTGAGCAACCCATTTGGAGGTATCAGCAATGTTCAACTTCGGGCTCCCTATGCTCATCCTTTGTGTGTACAGAAAGGACCAAGCTGTGCACCAAGGCTGGTTTTTACCAGCACCAGGTCTGGGGGATGGGGATTCAGAGAAAGTCTCAGAGTCCACAGAGATTCACCTTGGCTCTTATGCCTAATCACTTATATAGCCCCCAGCTGTACTCTGCAACCTGGCTGAAGTTCCATAGTGTGGAGCATCAGGCATCCTGTGGGTGGGGCTATTGCTTCCCCCCTTTTAAATCCACATGGATAGGAGTGCTCTGCCTACAAAAGATGGCTTCTGCAGTATGGAAAATGACCTTTCAACCTTCTCCACAGAGCCAACAAGCTCAGCCTCTCCTCACACATCTCTAGATCACTCTGCCCTCCTTCTGCTGGAGACCAGGGTAAGTGGTTGCAAACCAACTCATGTGCTCTGGCTCTTTAAGAGGCTGTCTGTATCTCTATTCATTTATTCCTGGCAGAGGAAACCCTGCAGCTTTTCACAACCATATGTTATTTGGGTTCCTTTTCTGGTTCTGGTGCTCTATGCTGTGCAGTCCAACGTGGGGTTTAGACCCTACACTTCTCAGGGGGAGCCATGTGGAGTGCTGAAATATCCCTCTGAAACATCTGTGGGAGCCCAACCAGTCCTTTTGTGCCTCAGGACTCCCTATCAGACTTGTGGTTATGTGGTTCCTTCCATAAGTCCCTGTCTATAAGTCCTCTCTCCAACTAGTTTTAGGATACTTATTCAGGATGATTTTTCTATAATTTAGTTGGAATTCCAGTTTGGTCATAGGAGGAGGCTGGTGTAGCTTCTATCTATTCTACTGCCATCTTGGAGAGTCTTACCTCTGTTTTCTTAATATTTTTTCTTTAAAAAACAATGTCAAAAATAGCAGAGATACCAACAACTTAATTTGCATCCAAGTTTACCTTGGGCCTCTTAAGTAATCCAGAATGCAAACACCAAGTTGAAATATATTTTATACTTTGCTTCTTAGTAAATCTGAGAATAGTAAGAGCAAAGAGCGGTACAATGAAGCCAGTGCCAAGCCCTTGGGTGTCATCTCTTTCCCTCTATATTTCTCTTTGCCAGTTCGGCAGTTGATCTGTGCTAATCGAACCCATCAGGAGTTACAGGGGATGAGTGGTTAGTGCAATTCTATCCTATTTAATGTTATAGTAATATTTTGTGCAATTCCTATAAAACTGTATACTATCTTAATAACTGAATTAGCAAAAGTGAGCCAGTTACTTTGTAGTTTTCACTGTTCATTATTTAAGGCAGTGCTCATCTTGGTTGTCTATCTTGGTTTCAGGGGATGCATTATTTACAATTCAAGCATATTATTAACAAATGATGCTATATAAAATTAGGCAATTTCTTACATTTCAAATCCAGTTAATAAAGATATTTTGCAATAAGAGTTTGTGTTTCTGGACACTGCATTGTAGATACCTAAATTTTTTCTAAATATTTAATATTCTGGCTGTAGGTCTATATTTCTTGCTTACATTCTAAACTCACATTTATATTTATGAATAAATTATTTTAATTCTTTCCTATAATATTATTTTGATTTTTGAACAGTTAACATAACAACAGACAGTGGATTAAGTGTAAAATGAATATTATTTCCTCCACTTTAGATAAAATGGTGGTTGTGTGGTTGATTCCTGTCAGTAATGTACTTTAACTTTTTATTTATTGATTTTAGAGAGAGAGGGTAATGAACAGAGAGAGAAACATTGATTTTTTTACTTATTTATGAGTTCATTGGTTGAATTTTATCTATGCGCTGACTAGGTATCAAACCCACAACCTTAGCATATCAGAATAATGCTCTAACCAATTAACCAGAGCAGTAATGGACTTTAAAAGCTCTTACAAACATATAAGTCATGTCTGCTTTTGGAGGTGTAGGCTGGTAAATTATTGGTCTTCAAATAATATGAAAAAAAATGGAAACATGGAAAAGAAGTTTGGATCATACCTACCCTCAAAGTGTTATGTCTTGACTTATTTTCAAGAGTGTATTTAGGTATCTTATTGATCTATATACCAATACTAAAAGGCATGCCCTTTGATTAACAATCAGTTTCATAAAACCATTGAAAAAAGCAGTATGTAAATGGGATTAAGAAGTACAAACTGTCATTCATAAAAATAATCACAAGAATGTAAGTATACCATAGAGAATGTAGTCAACAATACTGTAAAAACTATGTATGCTGTCAGGTGGGTACCATACTTATGTGGGTGATCACTTGGTAAAGTATATAAATGTAATCACTATATTCTACACTTGAAACTAATATACTATTGTATGTCAAGTATAATTGAAAAATAAGTTACAAAGATTTAAAAAGCAATATGACATTGTGATGTGTCTTAAATTGTTTAAATTAAACATCAATATTTATGTGGAAACTAACCTTTTAATATAAAGTCCACTAGGAAATAGAATTCAAGGCTGCTCTTTTTTTTTTTTTCTTTTGCTGTTCATTGTACAACTTTTCACTATGTAATGTATTAGTTAATAGGGTTTCCTTTCTCTGTGGCAGCCAGTTTATGGGTACATAACATAGGCTCAGCTAATTGGATGCTAACATCTCAGACTATAAATCTAAAGTGTAACATAAGTTTGAAATGAGGTTATAATGAATTCAGTGAAACTGCTACCATGTCTAGCAGTGGTAGTGTTTGTGTTTAGAGGATTTAGAGGCCTGTAAGTATTGGTGGTTTTGTCCTGGCCAGGTTGTTGTGAATAAAAGATTACTGTTCTGTTTTTTTTTTCTTCTTATGCTTCCAAACCTCATTTGGTTTCTGTCAGTCTTAGAATTCTGTGTCTTAGCCAATTTAATGATATCTAATATAACCTTCCAATGAATCTTTTTATTTTATAGGATAGCTAAAGTGCATTAGTATTAATATCAGATAAGATTAATGACAGATAACATATAACTCTACCCAATGTCCCTGCATCAGTGATGTTTAACAGACTACAGATCACATTTTCTGGAGATTCCAGGAACCCATTATGTCTAATTTAACCCTTAGTGGAGATTGGTACATTTAGCATAACAAAAATGATGTGTAAAACTTACCAAAAACAATATTATTGCTCACTTTTTAGGATGATCCTTTTTATTTTACAGAAGAGGAAGAGTGTAGGAAAGTGTTTGACAATAATAGATGTAGCTTAATCTATATGGCATGAACTTTAAAACAGAGATCTAGGTGTTGATCTTTGCCCTTTTATTTACCACCTGTGCACCCAGAGTAAGTTACTTAAGTTTCTTCATTTGTAAAAAAAAAAAAAAGTTAAAAATAAATGTGAGGATTATATGATATAATATTAAATATTAAATTGCAAAAAGTATGAAACCTAGCACATAATTATAATTTGAATAATATTTATTATACTTAAACATTTATTTAGTGTTTAGCATGAGTCAGAAACTGTAATGCTCTCTGTATGTTAAAAATGCAAATAATGTTTTTTAAAAAATTAAAATATTAATATTTTAATATTAATATTAAAACATAGAGGTGAAAAGAGAGAGAAAGAGAAGGAGAGAAAGAGATTGGTTGCTTCTATCATGTCCCCAACTGGGGACTTGGTCTGCAACCCAGGCATGTGCCCTGACCTGGAATTGAACCGGCCAATTTTCAGTCAGCAGGTCAGCATTCAATCCATTTAGCCAAAGCAGCCAGGGCAAAATGCAAATAATCTTAGAAACAAAACTATGAAGTAAATGCTAATTTTATCTCTATTCTACAGAATATGAATAAGGAAAATGAAACACAGAGAATTTATAAATATTTTGAAGATCACACAACAACAATTACACCAATTTCCTTTTAAATTTATATCTCTTTCCTCTTCCACTCTTTTTATTTGATCCTTTGAGTTATAACTTTTTCTTGTTTTATCCTCAGTGAACTGCAGGGTCACTACCAAAGAGTTTGCAAATAATTCTAAAGCAGTTTGTGAGTAGAGCCAAGGAAAAGTTACCCAGATCTCAGTGCCTGTTTCAGGGACATAAACAGAGACATCCATACACACGACTCTTATTGGAGAAATCACCCTATAAATCTGAGGTATAATTTTCAAATTTAGAACAATCAATCTATCTTTTGTTATATCATTTGCATCCACTTTAAAAACATATTAATCTCAGGTTAAAAGAAATTAAAGAAGGAGTCCTTTGAAAAAGTTGAATCATGATCATGTTACTGAAACAAAGTTCATTTACTCCATCCAGGCTTATTCTTGAGTGAGCAACTTTTTCATGAGGCAGAAAGATCTATCATCTCTAGTCTTGAGTTAAGATTTAGGCAAGATGAGGAATACCAAAAGCTACCTCACCATATTATATTTTAAGCATGTGGACATGGCTACTGCTGACACAACTGGATAAACGCCCCTTTGGCAGAGGCAGACAAAAGTGCAGCCAGTCATCAGTATCAAATTCACTCTCATTTTAAAAGTAGTTCTAAACATAGAAGGGTTTGATCTGGTTTGGTACCAGGCCCAGTAGCTATGCTGATGAATCAATGTTTCTTCTCTTGGGTGTAAATTCATTCTAGGACCCAAGCCACCTGTTGTTGCTGATGTTTAGTTTTGTTTTATCTTTGGGCTTTTTTCATGAAAAGATTATCTATTTTTTTCAGTATCATTTAATCTCCTTATATGCTCCTCTCCCCCACAACCCCAACATTGTCGTTCATACTAATGAGTCTTTTTTTCCTTTTTGCTCAATACCTCCACTCTCTAACCCCACCCCCATACACATAGCTGTCCTCCTGCGCTCCATGAGTCTGTCTCCATTTTGCTTGTTATTTCAATTTGTTCATTAGATTCCACATATTAGGAGAAACATATAGCATTTGTCTTTCTTTGACTGGTTCGTTTCACTTAGCATACAGTTCTTCATGTACACCGAATGCTCTCACAATGGATACATTTTTCTTCTTCTTCTTTTTTTATTTTTTATTTTTTGGCGAAATAGTATTCTACTGTGTAAATGTCCCATAGTTGTTTTATCCACTCATCTATTGATGGACATTATATACTGCTTCCATATCTTGAAGACTGTAAACAACACTACAATGAACATAGGTGCTTGTGTTCTTTTGAATTAGTATTTTGGGTTCCTTTGGATATAGTCCCAGAAGTGGTATCACTGGGTCAAAAGGCAGATCCATTTTTAATTTTTGAGATATCTTCCTACTGCTTTTCACAGTGGCTGTCCCAATCTGCATTTCCATCAACAGTGCAAAAGATATCCCCTTTTTCACATCCTTGCCAGCGCATGTTGCTTGTTTAGTTATTGATGATAGCCATTTTGACAGGTGTGACATGATATCTCATTATGATTTTAGTTCACGTTTCTCTGATAATTAGTTACATTAAGAATCTTTTCATATGTCTAGGGGTCAACTGTATGTCCTCCTTGGAGAAGTGTCTATTCAGGTCTTTTCCCCATTTTTTAGTTGGGTTGTTTGTTTGTTTGTTTGTTTGTTTTTGGTGTTGAGTTTTGTAAGTTCTTTATAAATATTGGATATTAACCCCTTATCAGATGTATCTGCTAACATGTTCCTCCATTATGTGGGTTGATTTTTATTTTTTTATAATTTCCTTTGCTGTGCATAAACATTTTAGCTTGACGTACTCATATTTATTTATTTTTCTTCTGCTTCCCTTGCATAAGGAGATATATCTGACAAAGTATTGGTATAAGCAATGTCAAGATTTTGCTGACCATGATTTCTTCTTTGATTTTTTATGGTTTGGGGTCTAACACTTAAGACTTTCATCTATTTTTAATTTACCTTTGTGTGTGATGTGAGAATAGTGGTCAGGTTTCATTTTTCTGCATGTGTTTGCCCAATTTTCCCACTGCCATGTATTAAATAGGCTATCTTTAGCCCATTGTGTGTGCTTGCTTCCTCTGTAGAATATTATTTGATTGTAAAAATGTGGGTTTATTTCTGGGACCTCTGTTCTGATCCATGTGTCGGTTTTAATGCCAGTATCATGCAGTTTTAATTACTATGGCCTTATAGTATAGTTTCATATTAGATAGTGTGATTCCTCCAACTTTGTTCTTTTTCTTAGGAGTGCTGTTGTTATGTGGGGACTTTTTGGTTCCATATAAATTTTTGAAATATTTGTTCTAGTCCATGAACTGTACCATTGGAATCTTGATAGGAATTGTATTGACTCTATAGATTGCTTTGGGTAGTTTGGATATATTAATGATATAATTCTTCCTATCCATGAACACGGTATGTGTTTCCATATATTTGTATCTTCTTCAATTTATTTCTTCAGTGTCTTATAATTTCCCAGGCACAGGCCTTTTATTCCCTTGGTTAGGTTTATTCCTAAGTATTTTATTCTTTTTGAAGCCATTGTGAATGGGATCATATTCTTAATTTATCTTTCTGTTAGTTCATTATTGAAATATAAAAATGAGACATATTTCTGGATAATAATTGTGCATCCTGCTACTTAGCTAAGTTCATTTATCAGTTCTAGTAGTTTCCTTGTGGAATCTTTGGGGTTCTCTATATACAGTTTCATATTATCTCCAATTAAAGACAATTTCATTTCTTTCTTTCCATTTCAGATTATTTTTATGTCATCTTCTTGTCTATATGCTGTGGGTAGGACCTCCCATACTATGTTGAATAAGAGAAGTGAAAGTGGAAATTCTTGTCTTGTTCCCGATCTTAATAGGAACACTTGTCGTTTTTGCCCATTGAGTATGATGCTGGCAGTGGGCGTGTTATATATGGTCTTTATTACATTTAGGTATGTTCCCTCTATTCCCACTTTGCTGAGAGTTTTTATCATAAATTGGTGCTGGATTTTATCCAATGGTTTTTATAGCAATTGATATGGTCATGTGGTATTTATCCTTCATTTTGCTTATATGGTGAGTCACATTTATTAAATTGCAAATGTTGTACCGACCTTGCATTCCCAGAATAAATCCTTGATCATGGTGTATAACCTTGTTGCTGTGTTACTGTTTTCAATTTTATAATATTTTTTTGAGGATTTTAGGGCCTATGTTCATCTGGGATATTGGTCTATAGTTCTCTGTTTTTGTAGTGTCTTTATCTGGTTTTGTAATTAAGATAATGCTGGCCTGGTAAAATGAGCTTGGAAATCTTCTTTCCTCTGGGATTTTTTGAAGTAGTTTGAGAAGGAAAGGAGCTAACTCTTCTCAGAATGTTTGATTAAATTCACCTGTGAATCCATCTGGTCCAGGGCTTTTCTTTGTTGGGAGTATTTTCATTACTGCTTCAGTTTCACTAAGTGTAATATTTCCATTCAGTTTCTCTTATTCTTTCTGATTTAGTTTTGGAAGACTGCATATTTCTAGGGATTTCTCTATTTCATTCAGGTTGTCCAGTTTGTTGGCATATATTTGTTAATAATATTTTCTTACAATATTTTCTGTTTCTTTGATTTTAGTTATTATTTCTCCTTATTCATTTCTGATTTTATTTTTTTTGGGGGGGTCCTTGTAGCTGTTTTACATTTAAGCTTCTTTTCCTACAGTGAGTATAGGAAGCCCTGATTACCAAACTTTTTTTTTAAGGGATGCTTTCAGATGAAAATGGAATGCATCTTTTCATTTTCTGTAAGGCACTGAGAACTCATTAGACCACACGATCTGATACGAGGCTGATTATAACTCTACACTCAACTGCAGAGTGGTACTTGGCTTAGGCAAGAATGATCAGCAAGTGACACCTTTTCCCAAATCCTTCAGTCATTATATAAATAATTTTGGGAAATATTTCCAATTTTTTTTACAAAAATACAAAATACTTGGGAAAATTTACATTTATTGGTTATATATATATATATATATATATATATATATATATATATATATATATTTTTTTTTTTTTTTTACCAGCCTCATATTTTCACCATCTAATAAGAGTCATAGTTACTGCATGGGAAATTTATCCAGTACTTGCTTCTAAGTGAGAAGTCTTGTAAATAAGAGAAAAAATTGTCCAGGATATACACATCTTTTATGCACAAATCAGCCCCTCCAATTTTAAATTTAATTGGTCATCTTATGGAAAATTCACAACTAAAAAGTAGCTTTTCCTGAGATATGAGATTATTTTTATAGCTCAAGTATTTAACTCTCTACAGAACCTCATGCTAGAATTTTACTATCTGCCAAAGGGATATATATTAAACTCTAGATTTTTAAAATATATTCTGCTGTGCTCCTTTGCCAGGAACTCATCCAGATGAGCACATGATAGCTATAAATCACTAACTTAATATGTTTTAAGTTAGGCAACCATTTAGTATTCATGCAGTATTTTATTGAGCTCTTTTCTTCATGCACAAATAAGACATATTATCTCCATTATAAGAAACAGTGACATGCTTTCATAATGTTTTCAGGATAAAGCAAGTTTTTAATCTCTGAATGATTTACATGTAATAATTATGTGTATGTAAGAGTAATAGAATAAAAGCCAATGTTATTTTCCTCTATAATGCTTTTCAAAATGGAATAAAGAAGTTAGTAATCTTGAAATGCCTGTATACCCAATCATCATGAAATCACTTTTCATCATCATTTACTCCTTTTTATATATATTTATATCTTCCCTGGTCATTATATACCTGAAGTTGTGCAACTGTATTCTACCAAATGTTATCAGACTATTAACTATCATCTAATCCTTTCAGAGGACTTCTTTTTGTGTGTCTTCTGCTTTAGATTTTGGGGCAGAAAAAACAAATGACCTTATTGAACTAACTAGTCTTATAACATCACTCAGTTATAAATGCTATTTGTCTTCAAACACAACATACATTTTATATTCTTATATTCACAAGTACATACTCTATGTATCATATGCGTTATAGAAAATCTCTCATTGAATCATACATCAAGAGCAACTTTAGTTCTAAAATAATGTTACTTCTAAAAACTTCTAAGCCTGCCCTTCCATCCCCATCATGTGTAGTGCTTAAAGTTTTCCACTGTTTTCGATGTGCTTACTCCCCTTACCTACATGTCAGGAAAAGTAAAGAGAGAATATTGAATTATTCTCAATAACATGAACTCGCTAATAGGACCAAGTAGTGTCACTTTGTAATTCAAAATATCCATGCATAGAACACTAAAAGCTCAATAATGATAATTTACATTATTAAAGACAAAGTATTTCACCTTGGGGACTTTTGCTGTTACTTGCTGTGATTGAGCAGGCAGTATTTCAACAATAGTCCTGAAGCCTGGTACCAAGAGACTCAAAACGAAGGCATAAAAAGAACAGTACTGATTAGGTGCCTCTTATAGGTGAGGTCATATGGTACCTTTCACTGTCTGGTTTATTTCACTTGGTATAATGTTAAAATAGCAAGCAAAATATAAGTAGCAAACTGATAGTAACCAGAGGGAAGAGGGAAGGGATAACAGGGGAAAAGGAGGGGGAAGTGTCATCAAGGAACGTGCATAAAGGACCCGTGGACAAAGCCAAATGGGGAAAGGATTGAAGGACAAAAATGGCGATGGGTGGTGCTGGGGAAAGTGGTGGTGGGAAAATGTTGACCAAAAAAAAATAAGGGGAGGCTAAGAATAATATAGAAAATTGAGAAGCCAAAGAACTGATATGTACAACCCATAAACATGAACTAAAATGTGTGGGGATGATAGAATGGGGTGCAAGGTGGAGAGAATAAAGGGGGGAACATGGTACAACTGTGATAGTATACTGAATAAAATATACCAAAGGAAAAAAAGAGAACAGTACTGAGACAACAGTGAAATCTCAAACTACTAACTGTGTTTTCCTTAAATTTCAATGGAGCTGTCTAAGAAACAACATGGAATAGAGTCTCTCTCTTTATCTCCCTCTCTCTCAACTTAATCAGTTAACATCCATTCCACTGTATGTAATATAGACACATTAATTTATCATTACTCACTTTCCACTGGGAACACTTGGAATGTTGAACACTGGATGCACTAAAAAACCCTAAAGCTATGAAACAATTCAAAGCCAGTTATTTCATTCTATGAAGGACTGCTACTAGATTTTACCAGTCAACACTTCTGGGCTTCAGTTTACTCATCTGGACAATGAAATGAGAAGATTGTGTAAAAAATCTCTATATACCTTTATCTTTAAATTTCTATGATCCTATGAAGGTCACAAACTACCTTCAAGTTTTCCATTCTATTATTTTATTTAAAATATTAATGAATAACAATTAAATGTAAGAAATTCATTTATTTATCCACTCCTTAAAATCATTCTATTGTGAATTGGCAGGAAATAGTTTCACACTGTAATTTGAATTTCTTGAAATTTCATTTATTCAGAAGCTTCCTGGATTTTCTTACTCATCCTACCCTCTTTATTTATTCCTAAATTGCTGGCATGCTGCCATAAGGAAGGGCCTCATCATACTAGTGATGATGAGGCTGATGAAGATAAGGAGATATTGGAAAAAGCTTCCCTAGTTTCTCTCTTTCTTACTTCATAATAACTCGGGTAAAAGGTCAGAAAAAAGGAGTCTTTGAAGCAGTAGGTAATGGAAGTAAAAAGAGAAGTAAAAAACTTTATTTCTCAGGATTTGCAGAAATAAAATATAAAGAAAAACATATCATAAAGGAGAGCGAACTCATTCTTATAGACTGAGAAATGTATGTGTTTGTTTGTAGGATTGCATTGTTTTTGGTGAGGGGGCCATTCAGTATTATTGACAGAGGCTGTTGCCTCAAACCTCCATTAATTCTCTTCTAAAATTCAATCTAAATTCAATATACTTAATATGGCTTACAATATGTTAGATAACAAGCCCCTTGCTTTTCTCTCTAGCTTTATTTTATACCACCCTTCTTTCCTGATCCCAAGAGGCCTGCTTCTTGTAGTATATGCTGTTGTCAGTCTGAACTTTTTTTTTTTACTTCATCCCACTGCACCATGATTAGTGCTGCCTCCAGGCCACTGCATATTCTTAACACACTTTCCTCAACTTTTCTTCTAGCTGATTTCTATTATTCTTTTTTCTCTCAGTGTAGAAGTCAGCTTTCATCTCAATTTCTTAAATTTTCTCCCAAAATTTACTGGTTGTCATTTTGAGGTGGATGCCCCTTATTTATACTTTCTTATAACCCAGAATTCTTTTATTATAGCAAATGTACTCTCTTCTGCCTATCATGTTAAGTCACAATAACATCCAGATTCATGGTTTTAGATTTTGTTCATATACCTATGACTCCCAAATATATGTATCTTGTTCTGAACTTTCCCGAAAATTCCAGACTCATATGTAATTGTCTATTAAACATCTCCTTCAGGGAATGTTAATAGACATCTCAAAATTAGTATGTGTAAAGTCCAAATTCTTTCTTTTTATTTTTAATTATATTTTATTGTTTATATTGCTTATGTTAGTACAGTTGTCCCACATTTTCCCTAACATTGAACACGTTCAAGGGTCCTGCATATATGTTATTTGGCTACTCTATTTTCTATGCTGTAATTTACATTCCAATGACTATTCTGTAACTACCAATTTATACTTCTTAATCCATTCAGCTTTTTCACCCATCTTCCCAATCCTCCTCCCATGTGGCAACCATCAAAACATCATCTGTATCTATAATTCTGATTCTGTTCTGCTTGTTTCTGTTTAGATTCAATTGTTGATAGATAAGTATTTATTACAATTTTATTTTTCATAATTTTCCTCTTTAAAAAGCATTTTAATATTTCATGTAATACTGGTTTGCTGATGATGAACTCCTTTAGGTTTTTCTTGTCTGGAAAGCTCTTTATCCCTCCTTCTATTCTAAATCATAGATTTGGTGGATAGAGTAATCTTGATGGTAGGTCCTTGCTTTCCATCACTTTAAATTTTTCTTGCCAATCTCTTCTAGTATGCAAAGTCTATTTTTGAGAAATCAGCTGGCAGTCTTATGGAAACTCCTTTATAGGTAACTCTCTGCTTTTCTCTTGCTGCTTTTAAGATTCTCTCCTTGTATTTAAACTTTATCATTTTAATTATGATGTGTCTTTGAATAATCCTCTTTGCATTCATTTTTTTGGGGGGATACTCTCTGTGCTTCCTGGACTTGCATGTCTATTCCCTTCATCAAATTAGGGAAGTTTTCTGTCATTATTTTTTCAAAGAGGTTTCCAATTTCTTTCTCTTTCTCTTCTCCTTCTGGTACCACTATGATGCAAAAGTTGGTATTTTCGAAGTTGTCCCAGAGGCTCCTTACACTATCCTATTTTTTTTATTCATTTCCCTTCTTGTTTTCTGATTGGTTGTTTTTTGCTTCCTTATGTTTCAAATTGCTGATTTGATTCTTGGCTTCATTCACTGTACTGTTGATTCCCTATTAATTGTTTTATTTTAATTAATTTACTCTTCGTTTCTTACTGGATCATTTTTACATGGTTGAGGTCCTCACTAAATTCCTTGAGCATCCTTATAACCAGTGTTTTGAACTCTGCATCTGATAGATTGCTTATCTCCATTTTACTTAGTTCTTTTTGTGTAGTATTGATCTATTCTTTCATTTAGACCACATTCCTTTGTTTTGGCAACCTACCTGTGTTTGTTTTTATGTATTAGGTAGAGCTACTACATCTCCACTGGACTCTACAGGACACTTACTAAATTAAGCCACTATCTCAAGCCTGGGAGACATAGCAGCTTTACCTAATACTAATGCATAAAAATGAACTTCTAATTTGTTAATCCCATAAAACATGCTACCCTCTCATTATTCCCTATTTCAGTTAATGATGAATCTGTTTTCTACTTTCTCGGGACACTAACGAAACTGAGATATATGGTGATGGCTTGAAATAAGGAATAAGGGTAGGAGTTACCAGCATCAATCACAGAACGAGAGTGAGTGTGATTCTTAGTGGCCTGCTGTAAAGAGGATGCCAACAGCTCTTACTCCTGAAGAAACCCATGACCAGCACCTCCACTGTGGACTCCCCTTCAGATTTTACTGCTGAGAGTTTCCTCCCCTACAGATTTTCATGTCAGCAGACACCAGCCACCTCAGTCCCACTCCTCTGCACCCCTCCAATGCTGGAGTGCTGGACCTGTACTGGCAACCATACCCAGCTTTTGAGGTTTCCTGCATCCCATTTCTATGTGCATGCTTGAGTCTACCTTTACCCCAGGTGTACACCTGCAAAGCTCTGGTCCAACTCCAAAGCCTACCATACCTGTGGGATAACAGTAGGAGGCACAATCTACACATAATGGATGTTCCAGAGGGGAAGAGAAGGAGAAAGGGGCAGAAAACTTGTTTGAAGAAATAATGGCTGAGGACTTCCAAAAACTAGGTAGAGATGTAAACATCCAAGTTTTTTAAGCTTAGAGATCCCCCACAAAATTCACCTCAATGAGATATTCTCCAAGATACATTATCATACAACTGCCAAAAATCAAATACACAGAGAATCCTGAAAGCAGCAAGAGAGAAGAAGCTTGTCATTTACAAAGAAACACCCATAATACACCAGTGGGTTTCTCAGTAGAAATCTTACAGTCCAGAAGGTAGGATGACATTTTATTTTATTTTATTTTATTTTATTTTATTTTATTTTATTTTATTTTATTTTATTTTTTATTTTATTTTATTTTATTTTTTATCTTATTTATTTATTTTTATTGTTCAAGTACAGTTTTGTCCATTTTCCCGCCACCACCATCCTACCCCCACCCTCAACCCCACCCCCCTGACTTTGTCCATTAGTCCCCCATATATGTTCCTTCACCACGCTTCCCCTTTTCCCCCCATCTTCCTCTCCCCCCTCTCCTCTGTTCAGTGATACTTTTAAAGTACTCAGAAAAACTGCCCACCAAAAATATGTTATCTGGAAAAGTGGACCTTCAGAAACTAAGGACAGAGTAACAATGTCCTAGTTAATCAAAAGCAGAAGTAGTTCATTACCACTAGAACTGCATTAAAAAAGGTTTAAAATTATTTTCAAGCTGAAATGAAAGG